>CM070877.1:68686021-68746021 GCA_036365515.1 Torymus aiolomorphi
CATTTTACTATTTAAATTTAATAGTAATTAATATCTGACTCTGAAATGGCTGACTATCCGCCCAACGAGATCGTTGATATGATTTTGGTTTTAGGAGCAAGCCAAAATAATTATCGTGGTGCGGCAAGACGTTGGAGTATTATGGTATGGTGCGGGATTATCAATGGATATTTGATTGGCCCTTATTTTTTCTGAAGCAAATGTATTTACATTTGCAACATACCTATTTGACGCTAATAAGAGATGAACTACCTGGATTGATGGAAGATGTTGATTTAGAAACGCGACGAAGAATGTGGCTCCAGCAGGATGGCGCAGCACCACATTTCGCTCGAATTGTAATGGCTTTTTTGAATGAGCACTATGGTAACAGATGGATTGGTCGAGGAGGTCCGGTTAACTGGCCTGCTTGCTCACCCGATCTTACATCACCAGATTTCTATTTATGGGGGTATTTAAAAAATGCTGTTTTTGAGCAACAACCCACTACAAGAGCAGATATGCAGGATAGGATTCGTCGAGCATGCGCTGCCATTCCGAGACAAACTTTGCAGAACACAGTTCGCCATTTTCAAAGGCGTTTGACTATGTGCCTTGAAGCAAATGGTCGTCATTTCGAACACTTGTTTCGAGGTTAAATAAAAATTTATTTACATTAGTGAGAGGCGAGGGGACTCACTATGATCAAGCACTCCGACCAGTGAGAGGCAAAGGGACTCACTTTAATTAAGCACCCCAAAGGAAACAATCCTTACTACGTCCACGTCGTTGTTTCTGGGTAGCGCAAAAAATAAGGTTAATACATTTATAACAGAAGCTTCAACGATCTTAACGTTTCCGTTAAAAAATCATTTTGCCCTTGAGAAACATTTTTCAGGGTCCAGGATGTGTGGGTTTGGGGTGTATGAGATTAGCATGCGTGGGGTAGGGATGTGTGGGACTGGAGGTGTGGGGTATCGTTATGGGACCGGGGTGTAACAGTTCAGCATGTGAGGGCATGAAGTGTATGGGGTTAGGATGTGCGAGTTTGAGTTTTGTTTACTAGGATGTGTAAGTTTTGGGTGTGTGGGTTCCTCTATTAAGCCTACGATCAATTTGAACCAGCCTAGCCTGTGGTTCATGAAAAAAAAACGATTTTAAACGGACTTTTCTGAGTTTGACCTAGATTTGACCTTGAAATGACCTTGGAAAAAATTTCTCAATATGATTTTGAACGTAAAATTTCCCGCTCTTTCCGAATCCGGGGTCAAAACTAGGTGTTTCCATATGAAAAAACCACTTAGACCTTGAAATAACCTCAAAGATCAAGTTCAAGGTCAAAGACGTTAGCGCCATTATGCGGCCCCCTTTGTCCCCTATAACTTTTGTCTGAACTATTTTTCTCTATCTGGCTTAAGTTCCGAGAAATCCGGGTGCGGCGATTAAAATGGGTCACCGTGTGTATATATATATATATATATATATATATATATATATATATATATATATATATATATATATATATATATATATATATATATATATATATATATATATATAACCGGTTCTCGGTCATATCACAGATGAAAATTTTTTTTTGCTTAAACTTGTTTACGTACTCTACACCATATTTTGAACTACCCTGAATTTTTTCAGATTTTTTTAACAAGTATTTTAGCTAAAAATCATCAAAGTAGCACATTTCATGCCCTGGTTAAAATGCCCGTTAAGATTCGGAATGAATCGGAGCGATTTATTTTCCGATCCTTTCAGATCCATTAAGGACCTATGTGGAGTAGAATATCCGGAAAATGGTGAACCTTTCCGAACCTTGTTAAAAATAGATTTTGACTTTCAGTGCTATGAATCGCCGAATTACGAAAGTCTTTTGTCTACAACAATTTTTTAAACGATTTATTTCTCTATTTAAAAAATTGTAAACTTATCCGATCCATCAAGTTCCTTTCCGAAATATTTAAGATGAAAATAATTTCAATATACTCTTTAGAATAACGAAGGTTTGAATGAAATACGTTGATTAGAGCAATAATAAACAATTTATAGATTTTCTGAACCTTTCTGGTTTCATGCGAACCTTGGAAAATTAACCAATAATGTGATCCTTAACGATCTTTTATAAAATTTTATCTATTATTATAAAGATAGAAGAGATACATAAAAATGCATAAGGAATCATTGAGAAAGCAACCCATAGTTTCCGAGAAAAAAATTTCCGAAGTTTGAAAAAATGTGATTTTTTTAATTTTTGGCAATTTTTTGCGAATATCAATAAACTTTTTCCCGTTGTCATAATATATAATTAATTCTAATACGATTATCGTTTATATATAAAATGATAATAATACATGAAGTATTTTTTTTATTTAAAACTTTATTATTCAACTTCAAAATTATTTGGCATAATACCAACATACTTTACGATTCTTAATAAATATTGGAATATATATCGCCGGTGTCTCTGAAAAAAAAAATTTGTGCTCAAACGCTATGAAAAAAAACACGGAATCCTAAAAAGCTATGAAAAGAAAATTTTTTTATGTAACGCCGTAAAAACAAACACACGTGCGTAAAAACATAAACACCGTGAAGAAAAACACCCGTGCGTAAGACATAGCGTTAATTTACATAGTATTTTTTTTCATAGCATTGCTACGGTATGTGTTTTTTTCACGGCATCTCGAGAGCAAGGGGTTTCTTTTATAGCGTTAGTCCATACAATACTTTTTTTTATAGCGTTCTCATCAAACTGTTTTTTTCACGGCATTTAAAGAGAGGGGTTTTTTTTCACACCAGTTTTGGGCGTGTTTTTTTTTCACAGACACCGGCGATATATTAATAATCTTGTGCATTTGTTCCGAACGATTCCACGGTTACTAATAGCCAGAAACATGATGGTTCACCAAAGTCCTGAATTGATCGTAATGATTCATTATACTTCAACAAGGTTCGGAACTTACTAATAGCTAATATATATATATATATATATATATATATATATATATATATATATATATATATATATATATATATATATATACACACATTTCTCGAAAGCCCGTTATTATATATATAGGGGTTTATCGAGCCCGATTTTGATTATGCAGCCCGGGCTTGATAATATTTCTAAATATAGGGGTTTATGCGGCCCGACCTAGAGTCTATAACCCCAGGTTCCATTATTTCTTTAGTCACTTGCCATAGGGAACTCTGGGCTATAAGTACTAATATACAGTAATATATACTAATATATACTAATATATATATATATATATATATATATATATATATATATATATATATATATATAATATATACAGTTATCGGGCTTTATGTAGCCCAAGACTGTATATTAGTACCTACAGCCCAGAGTTCCCTATGGCAAGTGACTAAAGAAATAATGGACCCTGGGGTTATAGACTCTAGGTCGGGCCGCATAAACCCCTATATTTAGAAATATTATGAAGCCCGGGCTGCATAATCAAAATCGGGCTCAATAAACCTCTATGTATAAACTAGGGGGGCTGTGCCCCCCAGAGTGCCTTCGCCCCCCCCCCCACATACACCTGCTCCTCCGCAATACCCATAAAACCTTATATTTTTATTATTGCATTAATTGTAATACCTATTTTCATCGTTATTATCATTAGAATATACATAAATACATCTCTGCAGTAAAATTTAAATGGAAATTATGCATTTATTATTAAACCATGCATATAGATATATGTATTAGATAACTTTTCAAATAGTCTATGATTCATATATAAATTAATTAAGTATTATTAATTGATATGATTAAAGTGCACATAGGAATATTAAATATATAAGTATAGCTATGATTGCAATTATATTTGAAATTAAAAACATTGTTTTCATAATTTCTATTTGAATTATAATAATAGTTTTTATTTTTATTTATGCAAATGTTGAATAGAAAAAAAATTTTATTTCAATGTTATACAACTTTTGTACTTGAAATTTTTGTGTTAAGTAAAATGCTTTTGAATAATATAAGGAAAAATACCGTTTCATTACTCCGATTAATACAAAAATATAAAGTTAAATTTTACACAGTTTTAACGAAAACTGTAGACTAATCGCTCACTGGTATTCGTATAACTTATACATATACCGTATACAATTACGAAAAAATACTCGAGGCACGTGGACACATACACTAATACCGCGAATAGGAGAAAAACAAAAAGAGAAAAATCAACACAGGTGCATTCGGCAATGGTGTAATCTGTCTTGGTACTGCGTGCATGCTGAGTACAGCAGCTGGGTAACCGTTACTATCTCGGCTGTGTATAGTGCATTCGCACCAGCGGAAAGACGGCGACCCACGTGACCGTGAGTGCTCCCTGTAGGTATATAAGATATGGTATATCTATATATATATATATGGATCGCGCGCGCTTTCTGCTACTAGCCCTAGTGAGTCTGTGTTGACTTCGGCCCTACGGCGGCGTGCCTGTGCATATGTCCATGGTGTGTGATGTCAACAATCGCTGGCTCCCGGCGTTCCCTGCAGTGATGACGGCTGTTGCAATACGCCGCCCTGGAGGATGACGTCCCTTTCATCATTTTACTGATTAATGATAATATTCGTCAGAGACATAGGAAGGCAGCGCGTCGACGGCGAGAGCAAATTTCGTAAGCCCTTTCTCGTTCCTAACCTCTCTGATAGGTAAGCTGATGGTACTTTCTCTTGTTGCAGGTATCTGGCGACGAGAGTAGTGTAAAAGATGGGCACTGCTACAGAATCTTTCTTGAGTGTGGTGATGTTGCTTGGCTCATTTATTTATTAGTCATATATGTGGTTTTCAGATACTCAACTTCCCATGCTGCCTTCAGTGACTCTCAGGCTGGAGGTATTTTCAGCAGTGAAACAATGAATGAGGTTCCACCCGTCTTTCCTCTCTAATTGTTACAGGTAGCTGATGCAGCGAGAATAGTGAACAACAACCAGACTTTTCTTTTATATGGTAATGTTTTTTTCTGTCAACTATTAATTAGTCATATGTGGTTTCTAGGTGCTCAACTCTCCTCGCTTGTCTCCCAGATCAGTGGCTAATCTGTTCAGGTGTTTTATTCATCCCTACTGTGAGGCAGTCCTTGAGATTGAGACACACATGACAGTCTCTATCAGTATTTTCCTCCCAGATGGCTATTAGATAATTCTGAGTAGACTGTCGTGCATGAAGTAGTGCCTGCCCTGAGCCATCCAGCCTCAATTTGCAGCTTCTTCAGCTATATATCAGTGATCTTCAAGTGTTAGTGCTTTAGAATGTGAGGGGATAGATAATTAGGAACTGGGGAATATCATAAAAGTTCTGTGTGTCTGGTTAGATGCGATACGGGTAGGCAGTACTCATATAGTTAATTTCTCAGTTTAGTCAGGGTATACGAACTCATTTCAGGGTATCTGTTGTTATAATACATCCTTATGTATTTCGCAGACTTTTACTAAGTGAGACTTGCCAATTTAATAGTTGTCCAGGACACTGTAAGACTGACGAAATCAGCATTGCATTCTTTATACATTGAACTTTACTATATTACAAAATCTATAACACACACATTACATTAGTTTCTTTGCGTAATATGATATTACTTTAACATGTACTTTTATAATATTAGACAATTTTGACTCTCTTAGTTCAATCGCTTAGGTTTTGTGAACATAATTAACAGGTTAAGCTGTGTAATTTTATATGTAATTTCTAATTGTTATCAAAACAGTAAGAAAACATAATTATAGATTTTTAACAACCGATTTACTAACATTTTTCCAATTTCGATTTTACCACATACTAAGTTCTCTAGATCATTGACAAGAAATTGCAAGTTTTTACAGCTTTTATGTAACAGTTTTTATTAGTTATTGTTTTAGTTCTTTTCATTGGTATTTAAACGATATCTATATCCTTTGTATTTAAGAATTCTATTGGAAATCAATTCTTTGTACGATAAGCAAAAATCGTCTATTTTATGTATATTTTGGCGTTTAAAATCGTTTTTATAAGTCTAAGTCGTCGGGAGTTGATTTACGTGAAAATATTAAATAGGAAAAAGTTTTGTTTAACTATATCTATAGCTTATGTATTGAATATTTTTCTGTAAAATCAAATTCTGTCATGTTATAGCCGAAAGTCGTCCATTTTATGTATATTTTAGCGTTAAAATCGTTTTTATTATTCTAACTCGTCACGAGTTGATTTTACACAAAAATGTTAAATAGAAAAAAGTTTTGTTTAAATATTATCTACAACTTTTGTATTTAACATTTTTGTGTAAAATCAAATCCTGTCAAGTTATTGCCGAAAATCGTCAATTTTATGTATATTTTGGCGTTTAAAATCGCTTTTATAAGCCTAACTTATCAGGAGTTCATTTTACACAAAAATGATAAATAGGAAAAAGTTTTGTTTAAATATTATCTACAACTTTTGTACTTGACATTTTTGTGTAAAATCAAATCCTGTCAAGTTATAGCCTAAAATCGTCAATTTTTGACCTTTTTTGCCGTTTTTCGCAGTTATCTTGACAAATATTGCTCGTAGAAGAAAGTGTCCGACATAAAAAGATGTATTTTAATTAGTTTTAGCAGATAGGCTTGTAGACATTAGCTTAAAATTAATTTTTTTAGATATTAAGCTTAAAAATCGATATTTTGATATGTTTCTTTGTGTTCGCATTTTGAAAGTTTTTCATCGATCTTTCTCAATTGAGAACCAGCACTTAGGTATAATCGGTTGAAAATTCATTGAGATAATCGATAAACTTGATTACATACGGACGTACAGACATACATACATCACAGAAAACATTTAAAACACACTCATTTTGGCTGGAAACGACTTTTCACATATTAAATTCTTAGTTTTTAAAGTGGCACAATTTTCGCTACGGTGAAATTATAAGGCTCTCCCGAGTAGCGGTCGTGCCTAACGAGTAGCGGTCGTGCTCAAAAAACGGGCTTTATAAACCCCTTTCGAGAAATGTATAATATATATATATATATATATATATATATATATATATATATATATATATATATATATATATATATATTATATAAATATAAATACATCAAATGCAGCTTTTGAGGATCTATGTCAGCACGGATTCGATACTTTGAAGATTTTTCGGACTTTTGAGGACATCGTCAAAATTCCTTCGGTATGAAACGGTACTTTTGAGGATTTATATTAATACCTTCAACACAGAGAGGGAGTTATTTCTTTAGTCAAGCATATGCGAACTCTGGAGAAAAAAACTATAGATCCTCAATAGTACCGGTTTCGGCAATGTATATATATATATATATACCACTCTCCGAAGAGTGCGTCGAGACAACACCCCCGGGCTCAGAGATAACCTCCCACGCATTCACTTTACCTGCGCGACCCTCGGCGACACGCTGCGAGATTACGCTCGTGATGTAAAACCCTTTCACTCCCGCTCTCGTTACATGCGTGCGATTCTCGGAACCGTACGCCGAACAGCAACTCGCAGTGAAACACCTCGATCCCTCCCCTACCTACGTACGCACAATTCTCAGAAGCGCGCGCCGAACGCGATTCGCAGAAACGCGGGCAGTTCGATGCGCACGACTGAAACCCTTTCGCCCTCACTTTCTCTCTTTATCTTCTTTACCCGAGGCGCTGAAACGCGAGCCGCACGATGCTCGCGGCAAACCCCTCTCGCACTCGCTCTCTCTATTCCCGCACGTTTGCACGAATCCCGGAAGTTCGCGGACTGCCCTCGTGATGAAACCGTCCATGCGCGCTCACCATCCGAATGAGAGATTCGCAGAAATTCTCGCCTTCTCCCTGACATAGTGTCATACGCGCGCACTCCTTACCTTATTGTGAGAGTTCCTTGAGAGGGCGCGCGGCGTGTTGACGTGTATTAGCTCGGCTCCGACTTTTGTGACGAATATTTAAGGTTTTAAGTGTTTTCTCTTAAGTGCACCTGACAATCAGTGACTGTGCATAAGTGTGTGTGTGTGTGTGTATATCATGGTGTTATTAGTGGCAGAAAGGTGAGAATCTGCAATAGCAAGACAAGCTATTGTATGAGTACAAGCAAGTTTCCACCTTGCTGTCCAGCCTATTATACCAAAGTGGCCTGCATTATAAGTCTGGCTTTAAGTACTACAAGTGCATTATAAGTGCTGCATATATATGCAGATATATACTTATATATAACTACGCATATTGCTACAGTTTTGTTGAAAAGTCACCATCGGTCGGAACAGTGGTTAACATAGCCTTACCTGACACCACGTCGCCTACAGTGAGTTACACAATCTGTCCAGTAGAGGGCTTAACACAACTCATAAGCAGAAAAATCTGCTGCGACTATAACCGTAGCCGTGCAATTCTCTTCGGAGACAGCATTACCAACGCTTTTCTGCTGGTATCAGCGCATTGGCTTTCAGCATGAGTGCGAGGTGTGTCGCTTGTCGCGAAATTATGCAGCCGCGTAATTTTAATACATGCTCGGTATGTCATAAGCCGTGTCACATAAAATTCGTTGGAAAGAAAAGAAATACGCCGTGTGACATGTGTCGTGCAGCCGAGCAGAGACGCCAAAAAAAGGACGCTGCTATGCAACATAAGCGCTTAAGTGTCGAGCGTAAAGTTTCATTGTCAAGTCTGGAATGCAGCAATATATTACCAGGAGACTTCATCGTCAACGGTTATAGGAGAGGATACACCGGCGCGGAATGCGAACAGCACTGGCCAACATTCAACACCTAGACTAACTACATCAGACAATGACGACACGAACGAGATACTAGGTTGCAGCCACAACATACCACCCCGGCTACCGCGCTCGCACCTTACTGCATTCATGCGAACACCAAAGTCATCATGTAGCCAAACCAATATTACATCATTCGTATCACAGGCATCGTTACATAACTCTTCGCGCAGTGACACAATAAACCGTCTCCATTCCGCCACGCTGAAGAATGGATCCGTCATATCAAGCTTAGTTACATATGCAAATTCTATGCGAGACACAGTAGATAATGCGATTAGCTGCCATCAGAGCTCTATTGAGTCCAAGCTTGTGGAGATTGCTGCTTCTTTGAATGTTTTGCCCAGCTTAACGCAAAAAATCGGGAATCTCGAATCAAAGGTGGACTCTCTGGAAACTCTGCTGGTTGAAAAACTGAATCAGCTAAATGTTGCGAATCAAAAATATGAGATGCTGCGCGAGAAAATGATTAATCAAGCAAATACATATGACTCCAAAATTTCCACTCTTGAGAATAGTTTGTCTGAGTCCATTGCCATACTTGCAAGTATCATGAATACTACTCATTATAACAGCAATAATAATAATAATAATATATTTAAAAATGATAAAAATTTTTCTGACGCGGCATCTCACATAAGCTCACCCTTAGCTGTAAGTACTTCGAAGTAGGAGGAACAGAGCTTGATGGGAAGGGGAGACGTTGTCGAGCACGGTGACATGGTGATCTCATGTTCTGTAGATTGTACAAATAAATTAAAGATGTCGCCGGAAGATTTCTGTTTTTCCGTTCTTGGTAACGTGTTTCCGCTGCTCAAGAAAAATGACATAGCATCTGCCTCACTATTAACAATGCAAAGACAAAACAAGCTCTGCCCTCCAATGACGCAATTACCTTCTCATTCCGTAGTAGAAAATAACTCCTTCAAAACTAACAGAGGTCAGGGGGGTACAAGCTCATTGCTAGTTAGGTTAACCAGTGAGAATTGGCCAATCATATCTTTAACGCAAAACATAATATTACTAGTTTTTCATTAAGCGATCTAAATCCCTCCCTTCTTGGCGAGATTTAAGTCAATACCCTGGGTCATTCAAATATTTTTATAAATTATTATCTTGACAAAGACAAATACAATATGTTCAACAGTCTGCGAGCGCACGCAAAAACATTAGGTTTTAAATACGTATGGCACAGGGAGGGAAGATTTCTGGCCAAGAAGTGTGAGGGGGAGAGGACTCACACATTTACGAACATTAACAACTTAAATAATATTGCAATGTTATACGAATCTTCAACTACAAGCAATAGCACAAACAACGATAAGAACACTAGTCAATTTAATAATAACAATTCTAAAATTTCAAATAAAATAGTTTTCAAGCCGAGTTCGAAGATCAGAAAAGTACAAAAGGAAAAGTCTATTAAAAATAAAAAACAAAAATCACAAGTAGAACTTAACAGTGTTGTAAAAACAACCGGCAAGGAGCAGAAAACAAAGAAAACAAAATGTAAAGTAGCTCAAATATTAAATGTTGAAGGGTCGCCAGAAATTGTACCTACTTCAAATTGGCTAAGCCAATTCTCTACTGGTGACCGCAAGGGAAATCGGGGTATATTGAGGTTATTTTTCATTAATGCTACTTCTTTAAAGAAGCACATTAATCAAATGCGAATTTTTTTACGTGATAACCCGTCTGACCACTTATTTGGTGTGGCTGAAACCAGGCTGAGCTCATCTATCTCGGATGAGCTCATGAGGATTGAAGGGTTGAAAATATACAGATAAGACAGAAACTTGCGAGGGGGCGGAATTGCTTTATATGTACGAGATTCACTCGAATGTAAAATCTTAGAATCATCTAATACTGCAATGAGAGGCAAGCCAGGTATACCTGAATACATTTTCTGCTCAGTAAAAAGTAAGAATTCTGAACCTATGCTTGTTTCTGTCATCTACAGACCGCCAGGTATATCATTTGTTAAGGATTCAGATTTACTGGATAAATTACGGGATCTTTGCCCTTGCTATAATCGAAAAATTATTATGGGAGATTTGAATGCGGATCTACTAACAGATGGCAATGATGATAAACTGGTTCGTAAACTGGCGGCGGAGCTATCGCTTCAGACAGCTCAGCACGGTGCGACGCATCACACACGCACCTCTCACACCTGGATAGACCAAATTCTTGTCGATGAGAACGATACGATACTTGAAGCACACAACATACCGGCAAACTTTCACAGTCGACATAATATTATAGATATATGTCTTCAATGGAGAAGTCAGCCATTAAATCTAACAGAAATAAAATATCGTAATTATAAAGGGATTTCTTCCTCACAAATAGTTGATTTTCTGTCGACTTGTCACTGTCGGTGCACGACTGGTTGTCGTGCACCGACAGTTTTATGACCCTAATACTGCTCTCGCTTGCATCTGCGACAATCTCACGGTGGCAATTGAATAGCTTGCGCCGGTTAAAACTTTTACACCTAAAAAGAGCCAGTTACCGTGGATAAACGCGGAGTTAGCTGGGATGCAACGTAAACGAGACGCCACTTACAAACGGTACAAGAGGACAGGACACAAACACCTTCTAGATGAATTTCTGGCACTGCGACAGACGGTAGACGAACTGACCATACAAGCCAGAACATCATATTATCATAAGGAACTGAAAGACCTGGAGTTCCTTTCCAAATCTGAGGAAGACTTGAATGGCCTTACACCGGATGAGCTTAATATGCACTTTGCTAGGGTATCAGTCTCGCCGCATGACGATGGTGAGGATCGTAGGAAAATTATCTCGAGTGCTACGATGGACGGGTTCCACTTTAAAGACGTCACACTTCCTGACGTTATTTTTGCGATCTCTCACTTTTCGTCGCAGGCTCGTGGCGAGGATGGTATTCTTCAGTGTTATACTAAAGGCTCTGCCTGTCATAGGAGAACGTCTGGTAAGGTTGTTCAATTCTTCCTTTGCGTAGGGAGTTTTTCCGGATCTTTGGAAGAAGGCACGTGTAACCCCGTTGAAAAAATGTTCTGCACCGAAAAATCCCTCGGATTTTAGGCCAATTTCTATCTTGTGCTTCCTTTCAAAGGTTCTCGAGAGAATCGCCTGTGACCAAATTCAAGAGTTTATAGTATTCAAGAAGATCATGGATCCTCTACAGAATGGGTTTAAAAAGCATCACTCTACCCAGACGGCGCTTCTAAAACTGACTGAGGACATAAGACTTGGCATCGACAAGAAATACGTCACGATACCTTTACTATTCGACTTTAGTAAAGCATTTGACACAATCTTACCCGCTGGACTTCTCGAACGGTTAAAGTTGGCGGGTTTTTCTAGAACCGCTCTCTTGTGGATTAACTCATATATAACAGGTCGGCGCCAATGCGTTTATACATGTACGCAGAGCGTTTCTTCATGGTTAAGTACGAACCTCGGGGTACCACAGGGATCGGGTCTGGGACCCTTGTTATTTTGCCTTTACATAAATGACATACGTAACGCGCTAGATTCGAGATACATCAAGCATCTTTTGTATGCAGGTGACTTACAAATTTATACACAGGTTCCCCGAGAGGATGTAGATGCGGGAATTCGAACAGTGCAGTAAGCAGCAATGGCTGTGTCGGATTGGGCAGTGGGGGCCGGTCTCAAACTTAACAAGGTAAAAACGAAGGCAATTGTTTTTGGCGGCATTAAATTTGTGAACGAATTTTACTCTGGTGCCATGCCGAGGGCGATTGACCTTGGAGACGGAGCCTGCATTCGCTTCTCTGATACCGTCACTAGTCTTGGTGTTGTGCTAGAGGCGAAACTATCGTGGGAAGCTCATATAAATCAGGTAACAAAAAAATTCAATCGTGTGTTGTTCGCGCTCCGATTTTTCCGTCAGTACACCACTGAGACACTGCGCAAATAACTTGTGGCTTCTCTGTTGTTCCCGCATTTGGATTACTGCTCGGTGGTTTTTCTTGATGCGTCTCAAGAACTAAGGGAAAAAATACAGCGACTACAAAATTCTGGTGTGAGATATGTGTTAGGTGTAAGACGGTTTGATCATATTTCACCGCACAGATTAACTCTGGGCTGGCTGCGCACTGATACGAGGAGACACTATTTCATGGCGGTACTTATGTACAAGATCATGCGCATGCATACTCCGGACTATCTAGAAAGTCTCTTTTCTAGGTATGTACCCAGAGCTACTACTAGAGGTGAAATTAAAGAATTAACAATACCCCGACGTGCACCAAAACTAGTGACAGATCTCTTCGAGTACAAGGTGCACGCCTATGGAATTCCCTGCCTGCTGCGATAAGAAACTTTTCCTCTCTCAGCAGATTTAAAACTGCTCTGAGAAGGCATCTCCTTGACCTTGACTAATCACCCGTGAAATTCTCTATTATGTAATACGTGTTATGTATCGTCTCATATACACAGTTTTGTATGTATGAATGTATTTATTAGCGCGAGTGGTGAGAGTGAATGTGAGGTGTTAGCTTTAATAACGATCTGATAACTTCAGTGATAGTGATTCCAGTCAATCTAATTTCTAGTCATTTTAAATTATTCTACACTACTTCCTATCTGTGATATCACTATTTTAACTCTGACTTACCACTGTGTATTATATAGCTTTAAGTTTAGCCCGTGCGGTGGCGCCCTTCCGGCTGCGCAGCTCTCTACTGCGTCGCCGCTGAGCTCGAAAGCGACGGCCGTTACTTTGCCGGCGCGTTCACTTCTCTCTCTCTCTCTCTCCCTCTCTCTCTTCCCCGCTCGCGGTAACATACCTTCTGCTAGAGTTCTGCTGGTGTAGCGGCAGCTGCGGACATCCTTCCAGTCCCGTACATGAAACAAGGGTTGCAGTTTAATAGATAGCAACTGTACTTACTGCAGGTTGATCTCGGAGGCTCTCTCTCTCTCTCTTTCTCTCTCTCTCTCTCTCTCTCTCTCTCTCTTTGTTTATCACACTCAAATACAACATCACAATCCCTCTCCCCTAGGACGGATTACTTCCCGAAGTATCCGCTCCGATTAAGGTTGGGTACCCTGTTTGCCCTTTACCCTCCGAGATCAACCGCTCTCGATATCTGGTACACTTACCGCGGGGTTTGACATCCCTAGCCCTGCAGCTGGCTTCTCTGTATGGTCCGACGGGCGGAGGGAGGGGAGTTACTGATTCATCCGGCGGCACTCACCCCCTTCCTTTCTACACTCCCTCTCTTTATTCTCCCTCCCTCATTCTCTCATTCTTTCCTTCCTTCACTCACTCTCTTTATCCTTTCTCGCGCTCTAAACTATTCGTCCACTCACTCTCTTTAACAGGCACTCTCTCCTTCTCATTCTCTCACTCACTCTCCTGCACACTCTCTCTATTTATTCTCCTCTCACTTCCACTCTCCTCTCGCCGTCTCTTTATTGGAGGGGCGCAGCAGGCGGTTCGGCCCCCGGAGACCACCTCCGCGTCACCCTCTACGTGGCCGTAAACAAGGAGTGGAGGCCCTGCACTAACCGCAGAGCCTCCGCCACCGAGATCTTCTCCATCAATGGATCCAGGGCCAACGGAGGGTCGGCGAAGACCGCCCTGGTCCCCTCCCGGCGGGTGCAAGGATGGGGTGGAGGCGGTGGAGGTCCTCGCAGAGTCTCTGACTCGGAAGACCCGGGTCCGCCACCTCCCTCCGCCCCGATCCCTTCGGTGCCTTCCTCCCTTCGAGCTGACGCCGTCCTCTCCCTCACTGTGGGAGGCCGGATAGATGTTCAGTCGGCGGGGATCGCACGATCGCCGTGACTTCGCGGTTCCCTACCCCGACGGTGAGCCTCCCGACAGCGAGGGCAGGAGTTGACGTCCACCCCACTGCGGCCACAATTGTGGCAGAACCTCCTTACCGATGGGCAAGGGCACTTCAAGACGGGGTGTCTCCCTGCCAACAATTATAGCATACCATGGGAGGGGGGTCCAGCACGGGTTTCGTCGGAATCGGGGCGAGACCGCCAAACAAGATCCCTCGGGTCTTAACGCGCAAGACTGGCCGAGTTCGATTAGGCGACGGGCCTCGTTCGGCACTGCGCCCGACTCCCCGTCCCCCGTTATTGGAGGGCCCCTGATCTGAAGCGCCCTCATCCGCCCTTCTTCCTGGCTCCCCTTCTGCGGGGGGCGATCCTCCTCGCTCACTTCGCGAGGAAGAGTGGTGCCTGTGGCTCTCCGCTCGTCCTTTCCTCTCGCTGTTCGTCTCCTCTTGCCTCCTATCTAGCTCCCTGACCTGAAAACGTGATGACAGTGGCCGCCTCGAGGGCCTGGGAGGAGGGGTGGGTGATCTAGGAGAAGTGTGGAGATGCGACGCCACGTAATCGCCCAGCTCCAGATGGCGCCGGGGATTGTAGGGTCGAGCCCTCCTTCTCCTTCGTCGGGGATTAGCCTCTCTCGGAGGCCCAGTCTCCCGCGCCGCCATAGTGGGGTCCCCCAGTAACCCGGTCACCACATCCCCCTCCAGATCCCATTCCATGGGCGCATGGTCGGGATCTGCAGTGGGGACGGGCAACCACGGCGCTGGGAAACTTTGCCCCCAGTACTGCAGCGGAATCTCGGGCTCCTCAAAAATGGGTAGCCCTACGGCTCCTTCCGGGCCCCCCCGAATCGGTTGTAGGGGACCCGACCCCCGTGCCATCACGCTGTCCAACAGGCTAGTCAGAGAGGCGGAGAGAGGATTGCTTCGCAGATAATCCTGCAGCTCCTGCTCCGCCTCTCGATACTGCCGTTTGGCTTCTCCCAACTCCTCCACCGCGGCCACCCCTCCCTCACTTCCGTCCCTTTCCGCTCCCTTGCCTCCACCCCTCTCGCCTCTCGGGGCCGAGCGGGCAGCGGTCGACTGTGGGTCACCCACTAAGGTCGCCGGAGCCATCTCACGTAGCCACGCAGTCAACCGGCGTGGGATGGCTCCCTGACGCCGGAATTGCTGGAGCTCCATCTCCATTCTCTCGCCAATTCCGGTGTCGGTGACCACCATCGTAGCCGAGGCTACGGCGACCTCTCCGACAACCAGCGGTGCCTCCACTTGTCGAACCCCTACCCCCGGGGCTCTCTTACTCCCCGACTGAGTCTCCGCACTTACTCTCTTCACCTCCTCACGACTCTCTCTTTATCTCCTCGTCACTCTCTCTTTATCCTCTTCATCTTCTCACGCTCTCTCTGTACTCTCTCTTCACCTTCTCTCTCTCTCTTCACACTCTCTCTTTACCCTCTCTCTCTACTCTCTCACTCTTTTCCTTTACGTCCACCTTCTCTAGTGGCTCTGGACCAGGCGTTGCGGAATCTCCCTGCGCCCCCCCTCCCCGCTGACAGCCTCCCTCCTCGGTGGTTGAAGAGGAAGACGGGGTCGTTTGGTCCATCCCGTCGCCATGTCTTCGATCTCCCCTAGGGGAGTCCATCGGACCGCGTCAGTGGGGAGCCGAAATTCCTGGTAGGAAACATGCCCGCCGCTCGAGCGCGGCTCCTGGCGCCCCTCGATGGCTTCATCGTGTCTTAGCTGAAAGGAGGAGAAAACAGTTAGATGATCTGAGGTTGGCACTTGATGCGACCTGAGCCCTCTCCCGCTCCCCCCTTCCGATATTATACAATCTCCTGCCTCTATGACTTACGGGTTCGCGGTACTAAGTATCGCTTTAACTCTGACACGTGTACCTTCGTTATCCGGCGATTCGAGCTCTCCCATGAGCCTAACGCGTACACCGTCGGCGACAGTATATCGATTACCTCAAAGGGTCCCTCGAACTTCGGGGCGAGTTTCGCATTGAATTTCCTTGCCGCTTCCGAGAGGAAATGGGTCCTTCGCAAGACAAGGTCGCCTACACTAAAACGCACGTCGCGCCGACTTTTATTATACTGTTTTCCTTGCTTTTGTCCTACTTCGTCCATGTGTCGGCTCACCAGATCTCTTAACGCGTCCAATCATCTCATGCTATCCTCCCATACTCTCGGCTCCAGTCTCTCTATCGTCTTTATACCCTCAATTTCCCTTTCCAAACTCTTCACCGGTTGGGGCTGCCGCCCGAAATTCAAAAAGGCCGGGAACACCTTTGTCGACGACTGCACGGCCGTGTTCACGGCGTGCCTGAACTCATGGGTATGGGTATCCCAATTCCGATAATCGGAGCCTACGAAGGTCGAAATCATGGCCTTCAACGTTCGGGTACTCCTTTCCTTTCCACCGGATTGGCCTGGGGGTGATAAGGCGGCGTGGTTACGTGTCGCACTCCGTATTCTTCCAGCATGCTCTTTACCACCTTATTATCAAATTCCTTTCCGTTGTCGCTCAGTATGAACAATGGTGTCTTCCAGCGGAATAATATTAACTCCTCTATTGCCTTCTCTACTGATTTGCCATCGGCTTTCCTTAGCGGTTTCATCTCGATCAACCGAGTGAACAGATCCTGGAAGACTAGCAGATACTTGTTCTGTGCCTTACTCGGAGGGAATTCCATTGTATCTACGGCCACTACAGCCCACGGTCTCTCTACTACTCTCTCGCCCATCAATCCTTGGGGATCAGTTTGGGCGACTTTCTATGTTGACACAAGTCGCACTCCCTCATGAACTGGTGGACGTCATGGTATACTCCCTTCCAATAGTACTCTCTTGGTACCCGGTCGTAGGTCTTCTGCACCCCCAAATGGCCCGCAGAGGGGAGGCAATGGGCGTCCCCCAACACTCTCTCTCTATATTCCGCTGGTACCACCAACCACCACCCTTCCTCTTTATTCTGAATAGGATCCAACAGCGGATCCATTTGATGTCTATATAACTTCCCTTCCTCCACTCTCCAATTCTGGTATTTCCTAGGGAACTTTGGGACCTCCTTCAACATTCGTACATACCACGAGTCCTTTATTTCTTCAAACGCGGCGGCTCCCAACTTTTCCGACTCCTGCAACCGAGACAGCACGTCCGGGACATAGTGTAAGGCCCCCTTACGGTGGATAATTTCGAAGTCCCATTGCTGCAACTGTAGAGCCCATCTGGCCAACCGCCCCGATGGTTCCTTCAGATTATAAAGCCACTTCAGGGCGCTGTAATCCGTGATGACCGTGAACTGATACCCCTCCAAGTAGGGTCTCAGCTTCTTGATAGAACAGATCGCCAAAACACTCCTTCTCCGTAGTACTGTAATTCTTCTCCGCCGGAGTTAGCACCCGGTTGATATACACTATGGGATGCTTCCCGTCTTCTCCCTGTTGCGTCAGTACGGCCCCGATGGCGAAGTTGCTCGTATCGCATTGCACCACGAACGGCTTGCTGAAGTCCGGTCACGCCAACACCGGAGCCATGACTAGTGCTCGCTTCAAGGTCTCGAACGCCTCCTGTTGTTCGTCTCCCCACTGCCACTCTTTACTCTTGCGCAGGAGCTTCACCAATGGAAGTTTTATAGATGACTCGTTTTTCATGAATCTCGTGTACCATCCGACCATTCCCAGGAACCTCCTTAGTTGTTTGACGTTACGGGGGGCCGGATATTCCACCACTGGAGCTACCTTCTCTGGATCCGGGCGTAGTATCTCCTTATCCAGTAAGAATTCCAAGTAAGCCACTCTAGAACAGCACACCTCACACTTCTCTTTATTTACCTTCATCTTCGCTCCCACTAATCTCTTTAAAACAAACTCCACCCAGTATTGATGTTCCTCAAACGTCTCGGTCGCGATGATTATGTCATCCAGATAGCCAAATACGTTTGGTTGGAATTCTGGACCGAATAGCAAATCGATTAGCCGTTGGAACGTCATGGGCGCGTTGGTAAGACCAAACTGCATTCGCTTAAACTGCCGCAACCCCGACCCAGGTACAGCGAACGTGGTGTACTTCCGGCTGGTTGGTTCCATCAGGATCTGATAGTACGCCTGCTTGAGGTCTATCGTTGTCAGATAGCGTGCCCGCCGCAGCTTATCTAGTATGGAGTCCATGCTAGGAATCGGGTACGCGTACTTTCTCGTCACTTTATTCAAATCCCTATAATCCACACAAAATCGGAAGGTTCCATCATGCTTCCGTATTATCACGGATGCACTATTATAATCGCTTGCAGATCTCTCGATTATTCCCTCATTAAACATCCTTTCCACTTCCTCTATCGCGATTTGTTGCACCCGGCGACATTCAACGTAAACGCTGCTTGATCGGGGTGTAGTCCATTAGCACTATGGAGTGCTCGGCTAGATTGGTCAGTCCCAACTCACTATCTCCTTCCGGATAAACGAGGATACGATCCATCAGCCGTTCCATACACACTCTCTCTGTTTCTTTGAGCTCCGAAATTCCCGCACACTCGCCAAAGATAGAACTCCTCGCTTCATCTTCAGCCCTCACAAACGGTCTCCACTTGCCTTCCTCCACTCTCCACCGCCGTCTCCCCAGCATAGCATCCACATCAAATAAGCGACAAAAATCCATTCCCAGCATGACGTCCTGGTCGAGGTTAGGCACTACCTTCATAGGGAGAAATTGCGCAGTTCCATATATTTCCAACATGACTTTTAGGGTCCCCAACACTCGATTGACTCCTCCGGTCACCGTGCGGATGGCAGTATCGTTAGATTCGAGGCGATCGCTGAAACGAGCATCTACCGCTGGTCCTACCAGCGATAGCATCGCCCCCGGGGCTAACAGCGCTTTATACGATTCTCCTCCTAGTTCGAGTCCAATTTAGTTACGATTCTCCTCCATTAGGACCGCCACCTCCCCTGGCTCGCACTCTATCTCTTCTCTCTCCACGTTCACCCCTCCCTGGGTTGTCTCTCCCCCCCTCTTTATCATTGGACTCTTCACGTTCCCCTTCTCTTCACTCATTAACTCTGGACTCTTCATGTTTCCCTTCTCTTCACTCTTTCTCTTTAGCCTCCTCTCGTTCTTATTCCCTTCATCTTTCCCTCTCTCGCTCTCTTCCTCCTCACTCCTCTCTCTAACATTCTTCTTCTTCATCCCTCCTGTTGTCGCCCCGTCGACCCTCTCCGTATCCTCCTTCTCCGTTCGCCGTTCCCCTTTTTCTTCTGCTCTCTCTTCGCTCTCCTCACTCTTACCCTTCACACGCTGTGCTTTCTCACTCTCTATCCCTTTACAATCTTCGCTCTTCTCCATCTCCCTTCTCTCTCGCTCGCGCTCTCCCGCATCTTCCTCAATCACCCTTTCGCCCCCCCTACCTGCTCCCTCTACCAGTAGATCCGCACTCTCTCTCTTTCCTTGCCCCTCTCTTTGCTCACAGTTGTCTTTCATGTGAGGTACAACGAGGCTTTTTCTCGCTTCGATCTCACTCTCCTCCGCGCTATCTTCGAACATCGCATCATCCGAATCCTCATCCGAGTATCTTCTCCCGTCACACTCTCTCTCTCTCTCTGGAGCTATCGCAACTCCGCCTTCCCGTCGAGATCGATCGGGAAAGTCCGTCGAGGTTACTCCCTCTCTCTTTTCCCTCACTTGACTCCAATTCTTCCTTCTCTCTCATGTTTTCCCCCTCGCATCCCTCGAAAACTCTCTGCTCTTGATCTATTCGGTCGGTTTGCACCCTCACGTTCTGCGGTTCAAGAGTCGCCATGTGCGGTTGTTCATTGGCCTTTGGCACCAATCTCGGGGGAGCAGACGCATTTACTGCTTCCGTCCCCCGACCTGCCCGTTTTTAAAGCCTCGCGTATGAACGTGCAATTTGCACACGTGGCGAAAGTAACTCCTGATGTGCCACATACTTGGCATGAGACAGCCAGCGCTCTGGGTGCCGGGGCATATTACACCCGTACGCACCACTTCCGGGCACACCGAGGCCCGGTGCCCTACTGCTTGACACAAGTAGCAAGTACCTAAAAAGTCCCTCGGTTGGAACAGGTGGGGCACCCACTCGTCCTGGCCCTCTTTCTCGTCTCGCACCCTGACCTCCTCCCCTGCTGACCCCTCTATTCTCTCTCCAGGCCGGACTTGGATTAACCCCGTATTTCTGTCCTTCGTTTGGTGGGGTTTGCTGCTGCGCCGCCGCCGAAGTCGCCAGTTGCTCCTCCTGAGGGGAGATCTGCATGAAGCTGAGCTTAGCCGTGACTGTCTTCTCATCCTCCTAGGACTTCCCAGGTCCGAGCTGAGTATTCACGGCGGTTCGTTTGCATTCCTTCTTTTGCGGCTTGTGCTCCATCGTCTCGAACCCCGCCGTAGCTGCTTTCGTCTCCTCCTTTGTCACTCCCGCCACGGCCTTCGCCTTTCCTCCGGTCTCTACATATGGGGCAGCCCCTGGCACCCTCATCTTCTCTGCCGATGGTGGCGGAACGTACCTGGAGTTCATCTCCTTCTGTCTATCCCAATACTTGCCATATCGCGCCACATCATCCATTGTCTCTATTATCTTGTCTGCCATGGCCCTTCTGTACTCCGGCAGTAGATCCCTGTACGCCGTTTCTATCAGCTCTCGCTCCGACGGGGGCCCTTGAAGTGTGTGACAATATATCGAAGACTGTTGATGTAGGGAACGATTCTCTCACCTCTCGCCTGTGTTATTTAAATCATCTAATAGGTCTGCTCGATCACACTCCGTCCCGTATTGTTCTCGAAACCTCTTCTTAAAATCTTTCCATGTCTTTATATACGGCTTTACCGTTTTGTACCAAATAAAAGCGCGGTCATCTAACACGCAAGGCATGGTGCTTAGTAGGTGTTCCAATGATTCAGCAGCATCATCCACATAAGCTTCCAAACAGTCCAAGAATACCTCTGGATCTTCCTTCGCCAACCCCTTGAAACGTATCCTCCATCCTTTCAATAACTTAACCGCCTGCGACTTGCCTTCCGGTCGCGAGGCTGACGAAGCTCCCTTCTTGGTGTAATGCGATTCACTGCGCTCCGTCGGAAACTTTGGGACCAGGTTCGGGAACCAATCATCCTCCCATTCCGTCTCGGTGCTCACGGGCGTCCGAGCCCGCAGCACTAACTCTCTGCTATCATCATTACCCCTGACTCTCCCCTCTTTATACTCTTTAGTCTTCCTTCGTGGGTTACTCCACTTCTCACGCGGCTCTTGATTCCCATTCTTCGGGGAGAAAACCTCGTACCTGCAGTCCCCGGCTCGCTCAGGGGTTCGGTTCGCTGAACGTACTCCTCCGGCACCTAACATCAGCGACTCTCTTCGGTCCGCCCGAGGGCTCAGTCTCGTCTCGTTCACTGCTACATATGTTGTCTGATCGTCACTCAGTTCCGAGAGGATTCTCTTCAGGCTAATTCTGTACGCGAAATTGCTGTCTCCTCTGCTCTACTGGTTCCAACTCCTCCCAGTACTGGACCGGCGTGTACCACTCTCGAGGCCCAGGTGTAGGGGTGGACTTGATCGGCGCCTCTTTAACTTCCCGTGCCGGCTATAGTGTAGCTTGAGCTGGAGGTGATGGACGGGAACGTTCCACCCTCCTCCCACCTGCCTGCTCTTCTTCACTAGGAGGCCTATGCGCACTGAAGTACTCCCACGTTGACGTCAGAGTAGGTACGACCCGACTTGCGTCATAATGAGGCGTGGCCTGTGGCCTCTGCCTCGAAGCTGTGGACAACGTCAGTGTCGGCGTGACTCAGCGGGCTTCTAATATGGTCGGTGGTGGACGTACCGATATGGTTGTGGTGTAGGGAGTGCTGGCGGCAGTCATAGTGGGTACTGATGTGCGACTCTCGGCGACACGCCGTGAGATTACACTCGCGACGGAAAACCCTCTCACTTCCGCTCTCGTTACATGCGTGCGATTCTCGGAACCGTACGCCGAACAGCAACTCGCAGCGAAACACCTCGATCCCTCCCCTATCTACGTACGCGCGATTCTCAGAAGCGCGCGCCGAACGAAGCAGCGTGGCAAGACGCGCCCCTTTCGCATTCACACTCTCTCTTTATCTTATTGCGCGATTCGCAGAAACGCGGGCAGCTCGATGCGCACGACTGAAACCCTTTCGCCCTCACTCTCTCTTTTTATCTTCTTTACCCGAGGCGCTGACACGCGAGCCGCACGATGCTCGCGGCAAACCCCTCTCGCACTCACTCTATTCCCGCGCGGTCGCACGAATCCCGGAAGTTCACGGACTGCCCTCGAGATGGAACCTTCTGTGCGCGCTCACCTCCCGAATGTGAAATTCGCAGAAATGCTCGCCTTCTCCCTGACGTAGTGTCGCACGCGTGCACTTCTCACCTTATTGCGTCCTTCCTCCTCTCCTTCCTTCTTTCCGTGCTTCCCCTCACTCTTGCTCTCGCTGACTCCTGGCGGATGCGGGCAGCCTCGGCAGCCCATGCGGGAGATGGATCGCCGGCAATTTCCCCTTCGCCAATCTCCTCGCCTAATGTCCTCCGCGTCTCACTTTTCTCTCTCCTTCACTCCCTAATTCTTTCTCCGCAATTGCCTCCTCACTCTCTTCCTCGCCTACTCACTCCCTCCTCAAAAACTTCCGCACCAAAGAAAACCTTCACGTCCTTCTACCCCAGAAAAACGAACAAACGAAAAAAACTCTTCTAGCACGCGCTCGTTCGACTCTCTGTACTAGACTGACTCCCTCCCCCTCGCTCACTCACGGATCGGTGCTCGAGCCTCGCGGTACGTGTTCACTGCCCGCCTCGTGCCCGCCCGTGCGGTGGCGCACTTCCGGCTGCGCAGCTCTCTACTGCGTCGCCGCTGAGAGACGCTTGACGGCGCGTTCACTTCTCTCTCTCTCTCTCTCTCTCTCTCTCTCTCTCTCTCTCTCTCTCTCTCTCTCTCTCTCTCTCTCTCTCTCTCTCTCTCTCTCTCTCTCTCTCTCTCTTCTCTCTCTTCCCCGCTCGCGGTAACACACTTTCTGCTGGAGTTCTGCTGGTGTAGCGGCAGCTGCAGACATCCCTCCAGTCTCGTACATGAAACAAGGGTTGCAGCTTAATAAATAGCAACTGTACTTACTGGCAGGTTGATCTCGGCGGCTGTTTCTCCCTCTCTCCCCGCTCTCTCTCTCTCTCTCTCTCTCTCTCTATCTCTCTCTCTCTCTCTATCTCTCTCTATCTCTCTCTCTCTCTCTCTCTCTCTCTCTTTCTATCTCTCTCTCTCTCTCTCTCTCTCTCCCTCTCTCTCTCTCTCTCTCTCTCTCTATTTATCAAACTCAAATACAACATCACAAGGTTTCCCTACACGGGGACAGTTCCGAGCGGTTCCACGGTTAATAATAGCCAGAAACATGGTGGTTCATTAAAGTCCTGAATTGATCGTAATAATTCATTATACTTCAACCAGGTTCGGAACGAACCAACCAATCCTGAAAAATATACCAAATTACTTCGTAACAACTCTTAGAAGATTGGAAAGGTTCTAAAGAGATCATCAACATTCTTAACAGTTTACCTCCACGCCAGTTTGGAAGAAATTGGTTCCAAAAACCGGAAAGGATCGAAAAGGTTTCTTAGATCCGGACATTTCCGAACCTTGAAGATCATTTTTACCAGGGTGAATTTTCATGATTTTGAACAATTTTCAAACACATTTTACTGATAATAGATGCATTCTAGGAAAAAAAATTTCAGAGGACTTTTTTTCCATAAAAAATCTATATTTTTTGAAAATCTAGGTGACATAGGGCCAGCGGAACTTTGTCATTGTGATGGGACCATTTAAATGTTAAAAATTGAGTTTTCATAAGGAGCGCTCATCGACTCAGTTCCACAAAAAATCAGGAGTATAGCTAGAATATGCAGAAATATTATCCTACTTATCCTGGAATGGGAAAAGCTCTCATTTTTCCGAAAAAAATTTTAATATCATGAATTTCATGAAAAATGTGATTTTTATGCATATACCTTCATGTTCATCTATCACTTTTTCGTTCCAGAAATACTTTTAGTATTATATTCTTGATTTATATGGGTAAAGTGGTAAAAAACCTTACTAATATTACAAGAAAAAATGAACATAATTTTTAATTCAGAAATCAGTTATTTGAAATGATCAAGTAATTTTTTTTATATATTAAACATAATGCTATTGAGTTATTAAATATAAATGTCTGTAAACATCAAAGGTTTTATTAAATATTATTAAATATGAAGCAGTTGCTCACACAGTTTCACTAAAACTTAAAATCATATAATTTCTAGATATTTTATAATATTTACTTAATATTACGCGTGTGGATACTTAATCAAACTTATTTACTTCTAAAATACATATAATTTAAGCTAAGACGTATAGCAATTCATCAAGTCGTTCTATAAACCAGTCACAATGTAACCTAAATATTGTAAAATCTGTATGTCTGTATTAAATGGGTTACGGTACTTCTTTGCTATTTTTTTTAAATATGTCTATTTTATAGTAAGACACTTTATACAAAAATAAGCAAATATTCGTATTGTGTACAAGTGCAAATTTAAGTGTAGAAATGTAGAGGTGTAAGACTTGTTAAATACATTCAGTTTTTGGTTTTAGTCACTGCGACGCTATCTTTCAAATATAATACTTTATTGATAATATAATTTATATAATAGTTTCTTACATAAACTAAGGCCCCCAGTATTGCAAGTTAAAAAAATATGACTTTATAAAAAACCAATAATTTTTCATCTCGAATCATACTTTTATATGTAATGTAGTAAACATCATTAAAATTTCTAATAAAATATTCTCAGTTATGTTATATTGCCCCATTTGGACACGTAAGTTGTAGCTCTTGCCAATGATCCTGGTTTAATTGCAATCCTAACCCTCTATTATAGTCTTGGAAGCAAGGCTTATTGTTGTAAAGGCCGATAAATAAAGGTATTTATTGAATATTCTCCAAATGGGACTGCAAACAAAGCCAAGTAAAACAATAAATCTTGCTCCCAAGACAACAATTGCTTTTATAAAAATTGTGCCACGATTATTGGGACAGAAAACAATATAACATAAATGACAATATTTTTGTTAGATGTCAATACAGCTTTTATTAGTTAATATCATAATTTAACGAGTATTACTAAACATTCATTTATAGGCAAAAAAGCAAGGTGCAGCCACTAAATGTGTTATTTCAGATAAAAAATAACACACCTGATCTGATATAAATTCCTCTAGTTAGTAGAAAATCAGAATTGTTATTTACCTACGAGTACCGTTAAAGTTCTTTCTAACTTGTAAATTTGTAATAAGCTCTCAAGCTCTTATGCCATGAAAACCTTCAGCTTTTTGTAACCTGGAATAAATAAAAAACCGCTGCCAATTCTTTGGCACGTAGCTTCCTCAAACTTAATTTATTGATCCCTTTAATCAATTTTTACTTCTAATATTTAAAATTTAATACTTTATCTTGTACGGTTAGACTAACTAGGAGAGGGTCATGGGTTCGGATTCAGCTTAAACTGTGCGTTATATCTTTTTTCGTAATGAACCGATTTTTTTGGGCAACGAACTTGATCTGACGATATATAAAAGCTACATCTGTTCCAAATTTCAGAACGATTGGGTAATTTTTGCTCTTGTTATCGTGCGACAACGAAAACGCAAATTTTTTCTAAAATAATTTTTTTCTAAAAAACAAACGAAGATAATCTCCTGAAATTTTAACCAAATATAGTCTTCTATAAATTTAATAAGTGGTTAAAATATTAAGTCGATAAATCAAGTATTTTTTGAGAAAACGTGATTCGAAACTTAAAAAAAAAATTTTTTACCTCTAATATCTTTTTTCGATTTGACCGATTTTTTTGGGCAACGAACTCGATCTGAAGATATATAAAAGCTACATCTGTGCCAAATTTCAGGACGATTGGATAATTTTTGCTCTAGTGCGACAACGAAAACGCAAATTTTTTCTAAAATAATTTTTTTCTAAAAAACAAATGAAGATAATCTACTGAAATTTTAACCAAATATAGTCTTCTATAAATTTAATAAGTGGTTAAAATTTTAAGTCGATAAATCAAGTATTTTTTGAGAAAATGCGATTCGAAACTTTAAAAAAAAAAGTTTTACCTCTAATATCTTTTTTCGTATTTGACCGATTTTTTGGGCAACGAACTCGAGCTGAAGATATATAAAAGCTACATCTGGGCCAAATTTCAGGACGATTGGATAATTTTTGCTCTAGTTATCGTGCGACAACGAAAACGCAAATTTTTTCTAAAATAATTCTTTCCAAAAAAACAAATGAAGATAATCTCTTGAAATGTTAACCACATATAGTCTTCAATTAGTGTAATAACTGGTTAAAATTTCAAGTCGATAAATAAAATATTTTTTGAGAAATTAATTTATGAAATATAAAAAAGTTTTCCTTAATAACGAATGACAAAGTGAAGATATTTTAAATTTTAAAAAAGGAAAATATAGGTAATTTAAATACCTTTCAAGAAAAGTTTATTATATTATGTAATAATGACTGTAAGATATGAAAAAATCAAAAAAACTGAAAATTCAAAATTCGTTTTTGGAAAATAATTTTTTTTCTAAAAAACAAATGAAGATAATCTCTTGAACTTTTAACCACATATAGTCTTCAATTAGTGTAATAACTGGTTATTTATTTCAAGTCGATAAATAAATTATTTTTTGAGAAATTAATTTATGAAATATAAAAAAGTTTTCCTTAATAACAATTGACAGAGTGAAGATATTTTAAATTTTAAAAAAGGAAAATATAGGTAATTTGAATACCTTTCAAGAAAAGTTTATTATATTATGTAATAATGACTGTAAAATATGAAAAAATAAAAAAAACTAAAAATTCAAAATCGTTTTTTGGTTGTAAAACAAAAGAAAATCAATAGAAACTCAAATCCATCAGGGCACCTTTCTTTTCCCGCGAGACAAAGAGAAATAAGCTTTACCCGTCGAAAATCGGTCGATTCGTTTCGGAGATATGAAAAGTTCAAATACAGACACACACACACACGCACACGCACACACACACACACACACACACACACACACACACACACACACACACACACACACACACACAGCCATGAAAGCAAAAATGATCAAAATCAACTAATATACACATATATCGCCTTAAAACATCTTCTTGAACATTTTTTTTTCGAAAATTTTTTTCACCGTTACAAAGCTTCCTCTATGAGGAGGCAAAATTTATAGCTATCATTGTTCTTTTGTTATTAACAAAAACGTGTTTTTTTAAAAAAGTTCACAACTCACAAATAAATTATAATAATCCAGAATATAATGCATTCATAATGCATTGTATGCAGTACTGCGGGATTCGTGACTAACCCACAGCTTGTTGGACCCTGCCGGAATACATATTGCACTACACGCTACCCCGATTGGAGCGCCACCTACTCTTATACTATTTTAAACTCAAGAATTCAATCTTGAAAATTCAAACATATTACATTTTGACACCAATACTATATACTTTTATAATATACTAATGATAACATCATTGGAGTTATAAGTTTAAAAAAAAAAACACGTTTTTGTTTTTGATGATAACTAAAGAAACGTGATAGATAGAAAATTAATTTTGTTTAGAAAATATAGGTATTTTAATTCTCTTTCGAATGCCACCCACCCCATTCAGATACATAGAGTCGTTCTCGAGAAATTACGATTTTTAAAAAATGTCAAAAAATTTTTAACCTCAAATAACTCTGAAATTTATGGACCAATCATTTTGCCCAAAGAACTCGACCGAGAACTATAAAAAATCTACCTCTAAAAGGAATTTTGAAGCCATTAAGTCAATTTTACTCTTGTAATCGTTGGACATACAAAACTGATTTTTTTCATTTTTCAATTTTTTACTCAAAATCTAGCCTACAGAATGTATTCAAATTTTAACAGATTATAGATATTTATATTCTGTATTATCATGATTTTTCTCAAAAAAATTGACCGTTAAGTTTAGGAGTTATAAGCTTCTAAAAAAAACACGTTTTTGTTAATAACAAAAGAACCGTGATAGCTAGAAACTTTTCTTTTTTTAGAAAATATAGGTATTTTAATCCTCTTTCGAACGCTACCCATCAGATTCGGATAACTCGATCCTATCATTTAAAAAAATCAAAAAACAGTTTTGAGAAAATCGAAAATTTGAAAAAAAAAAACAAAAACGCATCACCCCAATCAAAAAACGGATTTTTGACCCGCCATCACGCAAAAAAAAAACAAAAAAAATGAGACCTGTCCGGTCAAAATCGACCAAGTAGAAGCTGAGATTCAGGCGTACACACACAGACACACACACACACACACACACACACACACACACACACACACACACACACACACACACACACACACACACACACACACACATACACACACACATACACACACACACACACACATCCATACAGACATTTTTCAAAAACCATGTATTTTGATTCCTAACACCTCGGAACACAATAATAACATGTTTTTACAACAACTCAAAAATTAACTATCACAAAGCTTCCTCTAGGAGGAAGCAAAAGATTTTACAAAGTACCACATTATTTGCAAATAAAAAATTATTTAAATATATATGATAAAAGAAACTTATCTGAGAATTGCAGTAGTAGAGTACAGTGAACATCCATATTATGGTTACATATAAAAATTGGACGATAGGGAGGGTCAACCCTTCAAACGATATTTATAATTGTATTTATATCTGAATTTTTTCAATAAACAGTTCCCTGATGAGGCTGACAACAAGGATCAGCGAAACGTTGGAATATTTTTTTTTTTTTTTTTTTTTTTTTCAACCGTGTTTATTTACAATCTGTCTAGTTGACAATAAGTAAATAGTATACAAGTATTTACAATAACATGAGAGTATTAGACCCACTGGTTAATACTGTTACAAATCCTTTAAATATAGGCTTTTACAAGAGAACAATATTTATGGTAATATAATATTATAATAATATAATGATACGTTAGTATACAGAACATTTTACAACTACACATTAATAATTTGATATTTTTTAAGTCTTGTACTGGATCGGATTACATCAATTAAATTTGCTGCCAGATGGTTCGGATGTTCTGTTAGTCTCTCCTTGTACCTACTATAGTGTGCTTCTATTTCTTGTTTGACTGTTCGTATGTTCAAGTCATTCCTAATGATTTCATTTGTGACAAACCAAGGAGCATGCACTATGTTTCTAAGTATTTTGGATTGAAATCTTTCGAGTATTTCAATATTAGAAGTTGCTGCAGATCCCCAGAGTTGAATTCCGTAAGTCCACACTGGTTTAAGAATAGTTTTGTATATAAGTATTTTATTTTCAAGTTTTAACTCAGATTTATTTCCTAGTATCCAGTACATTTTTCTTAGTTTGAGATTTAGTTGTTTTCGTTTTGTCCATATATGTTTTCTCCAAGTGAGGCGACGATCCAGATGTATTCCCAAATATTTAACGTTGTCACTTTGCGGTATGGGTTTATCATTTAGCAGGAGTGGGGGCAAGTCTTTTTACAAAGTGTGAATGTAACATGAGTTGATTTTGTTTCATTGACTTTAATTCTCCATTGTTTAAACCATATATTGATCAGATCTAAATATTTTTGTAGTTTTTCGGATGCTATTTCAGGACTTGAATGACTTGTGAGAATTGCTGTATCATCTGCATATGTTGCTGTAGTGATTTCTTGCATTGTAGGTAGATCAGAAGTATACAGCAGATACAAAGTAGGGCCTAGCACGCTTCCTTGAGGTACTCCGGCGTTTATAGGGAACAGTTTTGTTACGGTTTGGTTAATTTTTACTTGAAATGTTCTGTCTGTTAAATATGATTTTAATAGTTTATATAAATTTTTTGGAAAGTACTTCTTTAGTTTATAGAGTAATCCCTTGTGCCATACTTTGTCAAAGGCTTGGGCAACGTCTAGAAAAGCTCCAGAGCAGTACTGTTTATTTTCGAAGGTCTCTTGTATTTTTACAGTTAATCGGTTAACTTGTTCAATTGTAGCATGACAGTTGCGGAAGCCAAATTGGTGATCAGGAATCAACTTCTTGGAATGAATAATTGGATTGAGTCTGTTGAGAATAAGTTTTTCGCAGATTTTTGAAATAGCTGGCAGTAAACTGATAGGTCTATATGACGTAACGAGGTCTGGACATTTGCCTAATTTTTCTATTAATATTATTTGTGCAACTTTCCATTGGCTTGGAAAATAACACAAACGAAAGACTGCATTTAATATAATAGTAAGAAATCGGATCGCTTTCTGTGGTAGCTCCTTGATTATTTTGCCATTTATTCCGTCGTATCCAGGTGATTTTTTGGTCTTAAGGGCTTTGATTATCTTTTGCACTTCTTTAATTTTGATGTTTATTGAAGGACTAACTTGGGCATGGTGATCTTCTTGTTTAAACAATTCTTCTTCTTGTGGTTCGGTAATTTCTCGATTTATTGGCTTGAAAACTTCACTGAGATAGTTTGCAAACGTATCAGCTTTTTCCGTTTCGCTTCTGGCCCAATCTCCATTAGATTTCCTGATTGGTGGTATATGTTGCAGTGGACGTTTAAGTTTTTAGTGGCTTTCCAGAGGGAATATTCAGTTGCTTCATTTGCAGTTAAGTTTTGTAAGTAATTTTGGATGCCGACATTTTTTTCTTCTATAAGCAAGGTTTTTAATTCTTTAATTGATTTATTTAATTTAGTTTTTATATGTTTGGATCTATAAATTTGCCAAGTTTTTCTTAACTGTCTCTTTTCACGTATTTTTTCAAGTATGTGTTTAGCAATGTGCTGTTGTTTTTCCGGATGTTCAAATAATGTGATAGCTTCTTTAGCGGCGTTGTGTATTTGTATGTTGAATTCTTCTATTGCATTTTCGAGTTCATCTATAGATTTAAGTGAGATGTTGCAGTTTAGATTATTATTTAGATATTCTTTGTATTTTCCCCAGTTAGTATTTTTATTGTACAAATGTGGTGTTTTTTGGTTCATTTTAAGTTGTTGTTGTTTAAAAGAAATAATGATCGGTGAGTGGTCTGACGAAAGATCTAAGCAGGATGTAGCTGTGAGACAGTCGGGGTTGATACCTTTTACTACGGCAAAATCAAGGAGGTCCGGCGTCTTATTTTTATCAGTAGGCCAGTAGGTGGGTTCTCCGGTTGAAATCGGGAATAAATTCTGTGACTGCATAGTTGCATAAAGCTGTCTACCTCGTGGAGTTCCAGCCGAAGATCTAGACCCCCACCATGGGTGCTTAGCATTGTAATCTCCGGCAGCAATGAAACGGTGTCCAAGACTTACGAAGAATTTTGAAAACATCTCTGTTATGATAATGTGCTTAGGTGGGCAATATATTGCTGATAGAGTGATTGATCCTTTTACATCTTCCAGAGTTACGCTGGTTGCTTGCAGATAATCATCCATGTGTTTTACATTTTCATAATGCTTAATATTAGATTTAATGATAATTGCAGTTCCGCCGCGCGCTTTCCCAGTAGGACATTTTGTATCATATATGAAATAGTTTGGAATTTTCAAGTAGTTTTTATATGTAAAATGAGTTTCTGATATTAACATTACGTCAATATTATGTTCGATTAGAAACTTCTTTAATTCAAGACTTCTTTGTGCTAAACCGTTCGCATTCCAGACTGCTATTTTTATTTCATTATTGAATTTTATTTATCAAACTTGTAAGAAGGTTTAACATTGTATCTATTCTTGTCATCATTTGAAGCATCATTTCTTCGAGTTTATTTGTGTTTGATTTTTCTGCTATTTTTGTTATTATTTGGGATTCTGTCTCTGTTTGTATAGATTCTGTTATGATGTTTTTTGGTTGACTGCTTGTGGCTTGAGCGAAAGATATATTAGATTTAATAAAATTATTTAAATTTGGAGGATAACTTTGTGAGTTTTGCACTACGGTTTTTTCTCTGAGTTTAGGAAATAATTTTTGTTGCAGTTGCTTACGAACAATGCATCCTTTATAACTAGCAGGATGATTACCGTCACAGTTTGCACATTTAACGTCTTGTATTTTTTCTTTTATCGAGCAGTCTTTTGTTAAATGTTTTTCAGCACATTTAACGCATACTGCACTCCTGTAGCAGTAATTTTTGGTGTGACCAAATCCTTGACATTTAATACACTGAGGTATATCTCTTTTTTATATGGTGGTTCAAATTTAACGATTGTATTCAATAATCTATCTATTTTGTATATTTCCTTATTGTTATCATTGGGTTGAATTTCTACAAAGAACAAGGGTAACGGTTTTTGCGTGTATCGATCTCGTATATTTGTTACTCTTAATACTTTATGGTCGTGTTCCTCTATTGCCTGTTGTATTTCTCCAGTATCAGCTGACGGGTGTATGTGTCTTAAAACAGTTTTATAACTTTGTCTTGCTTCCTCTGGTATGTGTAAAATTCAGTTTTTTTCTTCTTGAGCTCTTCTACTATTGGAAGATATTTTTCTGAGGAGTTTGGTAGAATTTTCACCTCGTTATTAGAAAGTATTTTCAAAGTGTAGTTATTCTCAGCTATTTTATCGAGAAGGGTTTTCAAAGGTGCTATATTCTCCACTCCGCTTACGAAGATTGGTGGTGATTTTTGAGCACTCGCTTTACTAGAATTCTCACTATTTTCTCCTGCAGGAACTACATCCTCTGCGAGTTCTAGTTTTTCATAATTGTTTTGAGTCACCACTGGATTACTTAGCCAGTAGTCTCTGATTTGCGTTTGACGTTTTTTAAAATTAGCTTTTATTTCATCTGGGCTGTTTCTTTGTCGTTTTTTATAAACTGAGTTCCACTTTTCGTTATTATCGGTGTTTATCGGCGAAGCCAAAGTGACTTTTTCAGTAGCGGCCATGTTAGCCGATTGACTTTTATTAAAAAGATAAAATTTTGAATTTTGGTTAGCAGTTTATGTCTATTTATATTCAAAATTGAGAAAATCAGTGATTTTAACGTTCGCACTTATACACAGTAACACACTTGAACTAGTATTTACATACTTGGCTGGAGCTCGATGTAAACACGTCTACTCTTATCGAGAGCACAATTAGAACTGAACATTAAAACTGACGTTGGAATATAGAATGTGAAGTGTTGTGTTTTTTTTTGTTTATTTTTGAAGAGTAGATCCTCCCTATCGTACACTTTTTATATGTTTCAAATAATGGAGGGTGGTCATAATACGTATACATAATATGGTTATCTGTTGACATGTAACAGTTGACATGCAGGCCCGAATTTATAATCGTCACTTGGCACTCAGCACTTGGAAATTCAATATATACGGAAAAAACAATTGACGTACTTGCCATATTGAATTTCTAAGTATTGAGTGCAAAGTCAGAGAATATAGAATATATTATCATTATGTGAGATGGGTATTTGGAGATATGTGAGATTAATGTGTAACTTTTTTTAAAAGCAAATTTGATTCTCGAACAATTTTGCCACACATTTAGACCTGTTTCAGTTAAATTATTTGCCTCAAATAAAAAATTTCAGATCGTTGAAAATTTTCTCACTCATTCCGTCCCACGCCTACATTTGAAAAAAACAGATTTCAAATTCGCAGGCTACAGTTATATTTACGCTAGAGCAGAATGCATTGTATTTTGACCTTACATATCCCAAAAATTAATTACTTTCAAGTTTCAACAGTTTCAAGTTGTTTTCATCAGTCACAGATCAAAGAGGGAAGCAAGAGTGATTGTTGCGATCGCACCACGAAGTTGACCATAGACTATGGAACGGAGCCAAGATAAGCTTTTCTGATCAGATCAAGGGAAAAGATCATATTGCGGATATTTATAGTCGTCACTTTGCCAGAGAATATAGAATATATTATCATTATAGAAGGTCGGATCGGGGGGTTTTCGTGAACCCAAAAATAAGCGTTAGTTCAGCCCCCCAAGAGGCAGGCGGCGCTACGTTTGCCCATGCTTAAGCATAGGTGAACGTAGCGCCGCCTGCCTCATGGGGGTCTGAGCTAACGCTTATTTTAAGCAATAGTCCCCCATCATGTTCACGCCATATTTTCCTTGCCACCTACGTTCAAATTCCTTCATATCCTAATGAAATCTTTCACCATGCTCTTCACTGTAGTCACCTAGGACTAGTGGAAATTCATCATTATGCGAATCGAGAACGTGGAGTTTTAAATTCATTAAGCAACCTAATTTTTTGAAGATTTGTACCATAGTTTCTACGATGCTCTTATAGTTCTCATCTTTATTGTTACCAAGAAATTTTGTGCAACATCTTCGAAGCTCAACCAGGCTGCCTTCGCGGTATCATTCATATTTTTGACGAATTCTTCGTTAATTTGCTAAAAATTTGTCCATGATACTAGGTCAACAATCAGGTTTTACCAAGTACCCATGCTACGAGGGTCATTTGATAAGTACCTAGCCTACAAATGAAAACACCAAAATTTTATAAAAAATAAAATTTATTTTTCAATGTAGTCTCCTTTTAGTTGAATACACTTGGTCCAGCGGTGTTCCAATTTTTTTAACCCCGTTGAAAAAAATGTTTTCTCTTGGTTTGCAAAATAGGCCTCCGTGGCGGCGATTATTTCGTTATTGGAGTGGAATCTCTTCCCGGCGAGCGAATTTTTTAGGTTCGGAAACAAAAGAAAGTCGCACGGAGCCAAATCTGGAGAATACGGTGGATGGGGCAGCAGTTCGTAGCGTAATTCGACCAATTTAGCCGTGGCGAGTGCAGAAGTGTGAGCCGGTGCATTATCGTGGTGGAAAAGCACTTTCTTTTTAGACAAAAGGGGCCGTTTTTCTTCTAACACGGCGTCAAATCGGCTCAATAGTTCGGCGTAGTACTGTCCTGTGACCGTTTTGCCCTTCTCCAGATAGTCAATAAAAATCACACCTTGAGAATCCCAGAAAACAGTGGCCATCACCTTTCCGGCCGACGGGACCGTCTTCGCCTTCTTCGGAGCAGGTTAACCGGGTAAGGTCCACTGTTTTGACTGCTCCTTGGTCTCTGGAGTGTAGTAGTGAATCCATGTTTCGTCGACGGTCACGTAACGACGCAAAAACTCTTTTGGATTGCGATTAAACAGCTCCAAACACTGCTCTGAACTGGTCACACGGATGCGCTTGTTGTCTGCAGTCAGCAAACGCGGCACCCACCTTGCTGACAGCTTCCTCATGCCTAAAATCTCATGTAGGATATGCCACACGCGTTCTTCTGAGATGCCTACTATCGCAGCTATTTCGTGCACCTTTAATCGGCGGTCTGACAAAACGATATCGTGTATTTTTGTCACGTTCTCCTCCGTAGTGGCTGTTTTCGGAGCACCTGGGCGTGGATCATCAAAAACCGACGTACGACCACGTTGAAACTCGTTATACCAAAATTTAACGGTCGCCATCGAAGGAGAAGCATCCCCATACACTGCATCCAAGCGTTCTTTAATTTCACTGCGCGATTTCCCTTCCAAAAACAAGAATCGAATCACCGACCGATATTGTTCTTTCTCCATTTTTTCAAAAATCAACGGACACATTTGCTTTCACACGCTCTCAAAAATAAACTACAACTCCGATCCGGCTGAAATTTCGTCTGTAACCGTTTACAGGAAGATACTGCACTGTAGTGTATTTCTGGTGCGATAGTGGCACCATCTGGCGGTGAGGCTAGGTACTTGTCAAATGACCCTCGTATTTATGGATGTTTGACAGTCGAGATAGAGCAAAACACTATAATACAAGAGTATGGCCAGCGAGGCCATCACTTACTCCAGGTTCCAGCAATGTCATCAATCGTCCTATTGTCGATTCTAGCAAAATTCTTTTACCTTCTTTACATATCAAATTAGGGCTGATGAAACAATTTGTTAAAGCTCTCGATAAAGAAGGGCGATGCTTCAAATACTTAGAAACCTTCTTTACGAATATAACTCTGGTTAAATTGAAGGAAGGTATCTTTGACGGATCTCAAATTCGCAAAATGTTCAGGAACGAAGAATTCGTCAAAAGTATGAATGATACCGAGAAGGCAGCCTGGTTGAGCTTCAAAGATGTTGCAAAAAATTTCTTGGTAACAATAAAGATGAGAACTATAAGAGCATCGTAGAAACAATGGTACAAAACTTCAAAAAATTAGGTTGCTTAATGAATTTAGAACTCCATGTTCTCGATTCGCATAATGATGAATTTCCACCAGTCCTAGGTGACTGCAGTGAAGAGCATGGTGAAAGATTTCGTCAGGATATGAAGGAATTTTAACGTAGGTGGCAAGTAAAATATGGCGTGAGCATGATGGCGGACTATTGCTAGATGCTAAAAAGAGATGTACAATCTAATAACAAAAAGCGGCGTAGAAATCCTTTGCATAGGTCGTTCGATGACAAGCGTATACGCAAGCGTAAGCCAATTTAGTTCTTGTGCAAACTGACTGAGTAGTTTTTTGAGGTTATCTCCGAAACACGGCGGTCAAACCTCTTTTTCAATAACAAATTTGGATTCAGCAAGCCAAAATACATAAAAATAAAGTGTTTTTGATGTGATGGAAACAATGTTTTTTTTTTCTTCTCAAGTTTTTTCACAGAAACACGACTTTTCGACAGTTTTTTGAGGTTATCTCCGAAACTCGGCTGTCAAACCTCTTTTTCCATAAAAAATTTGGATTCAGCAAGCCAAAATACATAAAAATAAAGTATTTCTGATGTGATGGAAACAATGTTTTTTTTTATTCTCAAGTTTTTCCACAGAAACACGGCTTTTCAACAGTTTTTTTGAGGTTATGTTCAAAATATGCGGCCAACCCCCTACTTTTAACGCCGGATTCGGAATCAGCGGGAAAAAATACAAAAGAAAAGTATAGTCTCCATCCCAGAACCGACAGATTTTTTTTTTGGGCCTGTGTATTTTCAGACATTGAAGATTGAAAATTTTCAAAATTTTTTGAACAGTTTTTTGAAATTGGAATTTATTGAGAACGGCTTGTTTATATTTTAATTATTCTTACGTGTGGATTAATTTTATACATAATTTAAAAAAATATTTAATATTCATACATAAATTTAACTCGAATTATTTTTTAATTCATATGAATCATTATAAATAAGGACAATTGTAGAATTAAAATTGTATTATTTTTTGGTTGTATTATGTTTTTTTGCTGCAAAATACATTTACAAATCATGTATTTTTTTTATTCTATATCTATAAATTTATTAAAATTATAGTTAATTATTTGTTGTAAGTTATAATGTTTATGTTGATTTTTAAGTGTACGTAATCTAATATAATCACATTATTATCATTTGATTGTTCATTGAAATAATTGCAATTTTTACATTTTGTTTGTACGATCAGTTTGTGTTCTATTCTATATTTTCATACAGGAGATTTTAAACACATATCCATTATAAATTAAGGTAAATCTTGCCCAATTTTATGACGATAATTTTTACTCTTGTTATAGTGCGACAACGAAAACGCAAATTTTTTATAAAATAATTTTTTTTTTAAAGTAGAGTTTTAACGTTGAATTTAAAATAGTCTCACCTATACTTCCTTCGAATAAAAACTTAATTTTAATTAATTTACATTTGCATTTACTTAGTAGGATTAAGAAATATCCATCTAGCCCCACGCGTGGGGCGAGATGGGTATTTGGCGCTACGTTCACCTATGTTTAAGCATGGGCAAACGTAGCGCCGCCTGCCTCTTGGGGGCTGAACTAACGCTTATTTTTGGCTTCACAAAAACCCCCCGATCCGACCTTCTATAATGATAATATATTCTATATTCTCTGGCAAAGTGACGACTATAAATTCGGGCCGCAATATGATCTGTTCCCTTGATCTGATCGGAAAAGCTTATCTTGGCTCCGTTCCGATCTGTCACTGATGAAAACTGAACTTGAAACTGTTGAAACTTGAAAGTAATTAATTTTTGGGAGATGTAAGGTCAAAATACAATGCATTCTGCTCTAGCATAAATATAACTGTAGCCTGCGAATTTGAAATCTGTTTTTTCAAATGTAGGCGTGGGGCGGAATGGGCGAGAAAATTTTCAACGATCTGAAATTTTTTATTTGAGGCAAATAATTTAACTGAAACAAGTCTAAATGTGTGGCAAAATTGTTCGAGAATGAAATTTGTTTTTAAAAAAAGTTATACATTAATCTCACATATCTCCAAATACCCATCTCGCCCCATGCGTGGGGCTAGATGGATATTAATCCTACTAAGTAAATGCAAATGTAAATTAATTAAAATTAAGTTTTTATTCGAAGGAAGTATATAACAACGGAGAAATAAACATGTATAGGAATGCATATCTTTCAGTTTTCAGTGTTATTTATTATAGTTTATGTAAATCTGTGTTTTCAAATGTACACAGACAAAATTTATATAGCAAAAAGAACTTGAAAGCAAGTTATGATTAAATCAGGACTGTTCCTTTGGAAATTAATAGTTTTCATTTAATTTTTATTGTTCCGTTTGTATTCCGTTTGTTTTCCGATGACTGTACAAAAGCCTGACCTAGATTAAAAAAATTTTATGAATTTATAAATGTTTAACAAATTAAAAAACCGCTGCCAATTCATTCGCACGTAGGTTCCTCAAACATAATTTACTGATTCCTTTAATTAATTTTTAATTTCAATATTTAAAATTTAATACTTTACTTTGTACGGTGAGACTATTTTAAATTTAATGTTAAAACTCTACTTTAAAAAAGAAATTATTTTATAAAAAATTTGCGTTTTCGTTCTCGCACGATAACAAGAGTAAAAATTATCCAATCGTCATAAAATTTGGCAAGATTTATCTTAATTTATAATGGATATATGTTTAAAATCTCCTGTATTAAAATATAGAATAGAACACAAACTGATCGTACAAACAAAATATAAAAATTGCAATTATTTCAATGAACAATCAAATGATAATAATGTGATTATATTAGATTACGTACACTTAAAAATCAAAATAAACATTATAATTTACAACAAATAATTAACTATAATTTTAATAAATTTACAGATATAGAATGAAAAAAATACATTATTTGTAAATGTATTTTGCAGCAAAAAAACATAATACAACCAAAAAATAATACAATTTTAATTCTACAATTGTCCTTATTTATAATGATTCATATGAACTAAAAAATAATTAGAGTTAAATTTATGTATGAATATTAAATATTTTTTTTAATTATGTATAAAATTAATCCACACGTAAGAATAATTAAAATATTTATATTATACATAAAAACAAACCGTTCTCAATAAATTCCAATTTCAAAAAACTGATCAAAAAATTTTGATAATTTTCAATCTTCAATGTCTTTGAAAATAACACAGGCCCACAAAAAAAAAACCGCTGCCAATTCATTGGCCCGTAGCTTCCTCAACCGTAATTTGTCGATTCCTTTAATTAATTTTTAACAACAAAATTTATAATTTTTTAAAAAATTTATTGCATAATTATAATTAAATTCATTTATGAATATTAAAAATTGTTAATTTTTAAATTTATTTATTTATTTATTATTTATTTATATAAAATTTATATAAATTTTGAGCTGATAAATAAAGTTATCATTTGAAATAGAAGTAAAATATCTATATTTTATAATAAAACAAATAGCTATCACGGTTGTTTTGTTATTAATAAAACGTGTTTTTTTTATATTATATTTCATAATTCATATTTTTTAAGAAAAAAAAAATTTATAGCTATCATTGTTCTTTTGTTATTAACAAAAACGTGTTTTTTTAAAAAAGTTCATAAGTCCAAATAAATTATAATAATTCAGAATATAATGCATTCATAATGCATAATTCATAATTATAATAGATTATAATAGATATAATTTTTAAACATTTTAATTCATTTTGTTACACATCATTGGAGTTATGATTTAAAAAAAAAAACACGTTTTTATTTTTGATGATAACTAAAGAAACGTGATAGATAGAAAATTAATTTTGTTTAGAAAATATAGGTATTTTAATTCTCTTTCGAATGCCACCCACCCCATTCAGATACATAGAGTCGTTCTCGAGAAATTACGATTTTTAAAAAATGTCAAAAAATTTTTAACCTCAAATATCTCGGAATTTATGGACCAATCATTTTGCCCAAAGAACTCGACTGAGAACTTTAAAAAATCTACCTCTAAAAGGAATTTTGAAGCCATTAAGTCAATTTTACTCTTGTAATCGTTGGACATACAAAACTGATTTTTTTCATTTTTCAATTTTTTACTCAAAATCTAGCCTACAGAATGTATTCAAATTTTAACAGATTATAGCTATTTATATTCTGTATTATCATGATTTTTCTCAAAAAAATTGACCGTTAAGTTTAGGAGTTATAAGCTTCTAAAAAAACACGTTTTTGTTAATAACAAAAGAACCGTGATAGCTAGAAACTTTTTTTCTTTTTAGAAAATATAGGTATTTTTCTATCATTAAACAAAATCAAAAAACAGTTTTGAGAAAATCGAAAATTTGAAAAAAAAAAAACAAAAACGCATCGCCCCAATCAAAAAACGGATTTTTGACCCGCCATCACGCAAAAAAAAAAACAAAAAAAATGAGACCTGTCCGGTCAAAAACGACGAGTAGAAGCTGAGATCCAGGCGTACACACACACACACACACACACACACACACACACACACACACACACACACACACACACACACACACACCCGTGTCGAGTTGCTAGTCTCGCATCAGGCGCCTCCCCAGGTGGCGGATAGGGGAAAGCTTGTCAGATATGAAGGGCACCGGGGAAATAAAATACCCGGGGTGGACCAAAAATGGCTAGGGGAAGGCACCCCAAATAACAAACCAACCATGGACGTAGTGAATGAGAGATACGCATTACCCCAAGTGGGTGCCCTCAATGGAGGGGTTAATCCCACCACCGATTCCGATCGGGTGAAAGCCCCGGTGGTCGGTGCAGGCTCCACGGATTTTGGGGGGAGCCACATATACTATACCGGGAATAAGATGGAAGAAGAAGACGAAGTAAGCCAGGATAGCGCAGATGCAGCTGCCTTCCGAACCCTACAACAAAGGTAGAGGCTCTGGTGGACTTTATTCTAGATAAAAAGAACATTCACAATGAGCTCAAGTCAATGGCGAAGACTACCCAAAGAGCCTTAAAAGAATTCGTCAAATGTCGAAAAAGTCATGAGTCTGGACAAGCTACCAGACCTACCAAGGACGGAACAAGCCAAACATCACCGCTCTTTCGGAAATGGAAGGCGTCGGTAGTACACACCGAACGTAACCGCCCCTCACCGCCACCAGAGCCAAACGAAAAGAAGGCGAAGATACGTGCTTCCTCACAGATACCTGCAAAAAAACCGGAAGCTCAGATAGGACAGACCGACTGGGCAACCGTCGTAAGTAAAGGAACACGCAGAAGATATGAGAGACTCAAGACTGACGGCAAGGAGAAAGTAGTGCAGGCACATACCACGGTTAGGCGGAGGCCAGCTCGATCTGATGCCTTCAAAATAAGAAGGTGCGGTGAGACCACCTACGCCGACATCCTAGGAACTCTCAAAGGGGCACCTGAGTTGAAGGCACTGCAAGAAAGGGTCACGCGCACCAGGCGCACCAAGGCAGGAGAGTTGCTTTTGGAGCTAGACAAACCAAACATCGTGTCGCATGAACTGCAGACATTGGTCTCGTCTACCCTTGCAGGGTCAGCGATAGTACAAACGTTGTCCCATAAGGAGACAATCGAAATCAAAGATTTGGACGAGACAACAACAGCAGAAGAGGTAACACAGGCGATCACTTCAATTATCGGCCCCGAAATGATGACCGCTGGGGATGTTAGACTCCAGGCGTCTTACAGTGGCACTCAAGCAGCCAGCGTTATGCTACCTGTAGCAATAACAGAAAAGCTGCTGAAAACTAGAAAAATCAGAATAGGATGGGTCAATTGCCGGGTCCGGTTACGTGAAACAGTGACGCGTTCTTCAAGTGCCATGAAATCGGACACCTGGCACGGAATTGTAAGAGTGTAATTGACCGGTCGTCCCTGTGCTTCAAATGTAAAACCGAGGGTCACAAGGCAGTGAACTGCCCGACCAACAACGAGCAGGTAACGATGGAGGTCGTAACAACAAACAACGATGGCTAAAGTGCTTCAAATCAACATGAACCACTGTGCAGTAGCCCATGACTTGCTGCCCCAATTGATCCGAGAGGAGAAGGCGGACATAGTAATCATCAGTGAGCAGTACAGGGACAAAAATGAACCAAACTGGGTAAGGGATCGTGCCAGCACGGCGGCCATCTTGGTATGCGGAGAACTCCACATATCCAAAAAAATGGACGTCCTTCAGCCCAAATTCACCTGGGTTGAAGTATCCGGTATAAGATTATACAACTGCTACCTACCACCCAGCGACTCAATAGAAGAGTTCGAAAGATCCCTAGATACTATCGTCACTAGCGTTAGAACCTCCACGCTGCCAGTCGTAATCGGGGGGGACTTTAACGCTTGGGCAATTGAGTGGGGAAGCAAGAAAACGAACAACCGCGGCCACGCACTGCTTGAGACCTTCGCGATACTAGAGCTAGAGAGTGCTAACATAGGGACAAAGCCGACCTACACTAAAGGACGAAAGTCTTCCATAGTAGATCTGACCTTTGTCGACCCCAGATTAAGTCGGGAAGGCTCATACTGGCAAGTCAGTGATCGGTACACTGGCAGCGATCACCGAGCTCTCACATACCAGCTCCACCCGACAGGCAAAAGAGCGAATATGACCCGGATGCCGAAGAGAGAGAAATGGGCACCAGCTACTTTCGATAGGGAAGCTTTTCTCTGCTTTTTGGAAGGAGCATCTGTCGAAGGAACAGCTGAGGTTAGGGCTCAAAGCCTCTCGGAGACCATCACAGCGGCATGCGATGCCTCGATGTCCACAAGGACGAACCACCGGGGACGCTTACCAGTCTACTGGTGGAACAAGGAGATTGCGGTAATACGTAAAGAGTGCCTTCGTGCTAGGAGGCTGCACCAAAGAGCAGTCCGTGGACCGCTGTATGATCAATTAACAACTAGATATGAGCAAAAGAGGAAAGAGCTGAAAATTGCCATCAAGACAGCCAAAAGAAAGTGTTGGCAGGACTTCTGCGAGGAAGTGGACAGTGACCCGTGGGGACGGCCGTACAAAACGGTCATAAATAAAATCAATCCCAGAGGCACCAATGCTCCCTCCTGTCCAACCTTTCTTGATAGAGTAGTCCAAAATTTATTCCCACAACACCAGGAACGGCAACATGGCACTGGTCTAACGGAAAGAATCGGTACAGCCGAGCCAACAGCAGTCACCGAATCAGAAGTGAAGATAGCGGCCAAAAAGATTGCCATAAGAAAGGCCCCAGGACTGGACGGCGTTCCTGGTTTAGCTATAAAGACTGCAGCTCTAGAAGTTCCTTGCATATTCAAGGACACTTTCAATGCATGCCTAAGTGAAGGAATATTCCCGACACAGTGGAAGATACAGAGGTTGGTACTCCTTCCTAAGGGAAATAAACCCCCGGATGAACCATCCGCGTATCGACCACTCTGCATGTTGGATATAGTCGGAAAATTGTTTGAACGTATCATATCCGTCAGACTGGAGGCAGCTATACAAAAGATCGGCGGCTTGTCAGATAACCAATTCGGCTTTAGAAAGGGTCGATCAACGATCGATGCTATCGATAGGGTGGTGTCAGTAGCTGAGAACGCGGTTAGTGGTAGCCGGTGCACAAAACGCATGTGTGCTATAATTGGTTTAGATGTACGGAACGCGTTTAACACGGCCAGGTGGGATAAAATCATGCTCGCATTGGAAGACCTAAGCGTGCCACTGTACCTTCGAAGAGTAATCTCGAGTTACCTAACTGACACGCTTCTCTATGATACCGACGACGGTATGCATTCTTATAAGATCACAGGAGGCGTGCCACAGGGCTCTGTACTAGGATCCCCAATCTGGAACATCATGTACGACGGATTGCTTAGGCAACTGCTCCCACATGGGGTGTCGATAGTAGCTTACGCAGATGATATTGCTCTTATTATCGTTGGGAAAACCATCGAAGATGTGCAATACCTCGGAGATACGGCAATCGAGGTAGTAGGAGATTGGCTGAGCGACCATGGACTCAGTCTTGCTGCCGAAAAGACCGAGGCAGTGCTCATTGCCAGAACGAAAAAGAGAGTCTACGCCACTCTCACGGTCAACGACGAGAAGATCAAGACAGGGGACACCATGAAGTACCTAGGAGTTACAATAGATGCGCGGATGTCGTTCAAAAACCACCTTAGGAACGCAGGATTAAAGGCATCAAAAGTGGCTCGAGCACTCGCAAGCATCATGCCAAACATAGGAGGGCCGAAGCAGCCACGACGGTTGCTTCTTTCATCGGTGGTTTATTCCGTGATTCTATACGGAGCCCCCATCTGGGCTAATGCTATACGTAGTAACCCAAGCTATGGTGCAGCTTGCCGAAGGGCCTGCAGGACAATCGTGCTGAGAGTGGCCTGCGCCTACTGTACCGTGTCAGACATCGCTCTCTCGGTAGTCACCGGACTGCCACCCTTGGACCTAATGGCATGTGAGAGAGCTGAGGTGCATCGTGGAGGAGTGATAAGAGAGGAGGGCGAACTTGATCAGGGACCACGTCAAAACCGATGGTCCAGGAAGACTGTGGAAGAGTGGCAGCGCCGATGGGATATAGCAGATAAAGGTCGGTGGACCCATCGGATTATTCCATGTGTCGTGGAGTGGACGGAGAGGAGACATGGACTCGTGACCTTTCATCTCACCCAGGTACTAACTGGGCATGGCTGCTTTCGCAGCTACCTGAAGAGAATTGGAGTGTACGAAAGCGCGGAGTGCCCAACATGTCCTGAAAGTGATGAGGACGTTGGACACGCTTTGTTCGTATGCCCCAGGTTTCGGGAAGAGAGAGAAAGGTTTCAGGCCTTATGGGAAGGCCCCCTAACTCCCGAGGGCATCGGAAGATGCTTACTCTCTTCACAGAGAGGATGGGATGCTGTGATTGGTCTCGTCACCGAGGTGGTGGACAGATTGAACTCCATAAGGCGAGAAGAAGAAAGAAGAGAAAACCGTCTCACAGAGGACCAGGCGGGGTAGAGGGCCATAGAGGCTGCGACTGCCCTCCGCGAAGTAATGCCTAACGTCGGTTTCCGCGGTGGGAATTACAGTCGCGGGGAGGCCCTGCTATAGAACAACAGCAGGGGGTTTTAGTAGGTATTGCCAGAAATGGTCGAGTCCTACATAACATCTCGTATGCGTAAATGCATTTTTCCTAACCTCCTCCTCCTCCTAAAAAAAAAAATAAAAAAAAAAAACACACACACATACACACACACACCCACCCACCCACCCACACACACACACACATCCATACAGAAATTTTTCAAAAACCATGTATTTTGATTCCTAACACCTCGGAACACAATTATATCATGTTTTTACAACAACTCAAAAATTTACTATCACAAAGCTTCCTCTAGGAGGAAGCAAAATAATCTGTCGGTTCTGGGATGGAGACTATACTTTTAATTTGTATCTTTCCCGCTGAATCCGAACCCGGCGTTAAAAAACTGTCGAAATGCCGTGTTTCTGTGGAAAAACTTGAGAATAAAAAAAAAAATATAGTTTCCATCACATCAAAAATACTTTATTTTTATGTATTTTGGCTTGCGGAATCCAAATTTGTTATGGAAAAAGAGGTTTGACAGCCGAGTTTCCCTGACAAAGTGACGACTATAAATTCGGGCTGCAATATGATCTGTTCCCTTGATCTGATCGGAAAAGCTTATCTTGGCTCGGTTCCATAGTCTATGGTCAACTTCGTAGTGCGATCGCAACAATCACTCTTGGTTCCCTCTTTGATCTGTGACTGATGAAAACTGAACTTGAAACTGTTGAAACTTGAAAGTAATTAATTTTTGGGAGATGTAAGGTCAAAATACAATGCATTCTGCTCTAGCGTAAATAACTGTAGCATAATAACTGTAGCCTGCGAATTTGAAATCTGTTTTTTCAAATGTAGGCGTGGGGCGGAATGGGCGACAAAATTTTCAACGATCTGAAATTCTTTATTTGAGGCAAATAATTTAACTGAAACAGGTCTAAATGTGTGGCAAAATTGTTCGAGAATGAAATTTGTTTTTAAAAAAAGTTATAATTAATCTCACATATCTCCAAATACCCATCTCGCATAATGATAATATATTCTATATTCTCTGACTTTGCACTCAACACTTGGAAATTCAATATGGCAAGTACGTCAATTGCGTATCCGTATATATTGAATTTCCAAGTGCTGAGTGCCAAGTGACGATTATAAATTCGGGCCTGCATGTCAGCTGTTACATGTCAACAGATAACCATAATATGGAAGTTCACTGTACTCGACTACTGCAATTCTCAGATAAGTTTTTTTTATCAGATATATTTAAATAATTTATAATTTGCAAATAATGTGGTACTATGTGAAATCTTTTTTATTTATTCTAGGTTCCAAAAAGCTGAAGGTTTTCATGGCATGAGAGCTTGAGAGCTTATTACAAATTTACAAGTTAGAAAGAACTTTAACGGTACTCGCAGGTAAATAACAATTCTGATTTTCTACTAAGTAGAGGAGTTTATATCAGATCAGGTATGTGATTTTTTATCTGAAATAACACATTTAGTGGCTGCACCTTGCTTTTTTACCTGTAAATGAATGTTTAGTAATACTCGTTAAATTATGATATTAACTAATAAAAGCTGTATTGACATCTAACAAAAATATTGTCATTTATGTTATATTGTTTTCTGTCCCAATAATCGTGGTACAATTTTAATAAAATCAATTGTTGTCTTGGGAGCAAGATTTATTGTTTTACTTGGCTTTGTTTGCAGTCCCATTTAGAGAATATTCAATAAACACCTTTATTTATCGGCCTTTATAACAATAAGCCTTGCTTCCAAGACTATCATAGAGGGTTAGGATTGTAATTAAACCAAGATCATTGGCAAGAGTTACAATTTACGTGTCCAAATGGGGCAATATAACATAACTGAGAATATTTTATTAGAAATTTTAATGATGTTTACTACATTACATATAAAGGTATGATTCGAGATGAAGAAGTGTTGGTTTTTTATAAAGACATATTTTTTTAACTTGCAATACTGGGGGCCTTAGTTTATGTAAGAAACTATTGTATAAATTATATTAGCAATAAAGTATTATATTTGAAAGTTAGCGTTGCAGTGACTAAAACCAAAAACTGAATGTATTTAACAAGTCTTACACCTCTACATTTCTACACTTAAATTTGCACTTGTACAGAATACGAATATTTGCTTATGTTTGTATAAAGTGTCTTACTATAAAATAGACATATTAAAAAAAATTAGCCAAGAAGTACCGTAACACATTTAATGCAGGCATAAAGATTTTACAATATTTAGGCTGCATTGTGACTGGTTTATAGAACGACTTGATGAATTTTTATACGGCTTAGCTTAAATTATATGTATTTTAGAAGTAAATAAATTTGAGTAAGTATCCACACTCGTAATATTAAGTAAATATTATAAAATATCTAGAAATTATATGATTTTAAGTTTTAGTGAAACTGTGTGAGCAACTGCTTCATATTTAATAATATTTAATAAAACCTTTGATGTTTACAGACATTTATATTTAATAACTCAATAGCATTATGTTTAATATATAAGAGAAATTAATATTTTATGTTGTGTATGCATAAATTAAATATATTTAATATTGTGGATATCAGAATAAAATTTAAAAAATAAGTCCAAGGAAATATCAACAATAATTTTATAGCTAGTCGATATACTTGATCATTTCAAATAACTGATTTCTGCATTAAAAATTATGTTCATTTTTTCTTGTAATATTAGTAATGTTTTTTTACCATTTTACCCATAAAAATCAAGAATATAATACTAAAAGTATTTCTGGAAGGAAAAAGTGATAGATGAACATGAAGGTATATGCATAAAAATCACATTTTTCATGAAATTCATGATATTAAAATTTTTTTCGGAAAAATGAGACCTTTTGCCATTCCAGGACAAGTAGAATAATATTTCTGCATATTCTAGCTATACTCCTGATTTTTTGTGGAACTGAGTCGATGAGTGCTCCTTATGAAAACTCAATTTTTAACATTTAAATGGTCCCATCACAATGACAAAGTTCCGCTGGACCTATGGCACCTAGATTTTCACAAAATATAGATTTTTTATGGAAAAAAAGTGCTTTGAATTTTTTTTCCTAGAATGCATCTATTATGAGTAAAATGTGTTTGAAAATTGTTCAAAATCATGAAAATTCACCCTGGTAAAAATGATCTTCAAGGTTCGGAAATGTCCGGATCTAAGAAACCTTCTCGATCCTTTCCGGTTTTTGGAACCAATTTCTTCCGAACTGGCATGGAGGTAAACTGTTAAGAATGTTAATGATCTCTTTAGAACCTTTCCGATCTACTAAGAGTTGTTACGAAATAATTTGGTATATTTATTCAGGATTGGTTGGTTCGATCCGAATCTGGTTGAAGTATAATGAATTATTACGATCAATTCAGGACTTTAATGAACCAGCATGTTTCTGGCTATTATTAACCGTGGAACCGTTCGGAACTGTCCCCGTATAGGGAAACCTTGTGATGTTGTATTTGAGTGTGATAAACAAAGAGAGAGAGAGAGAGAGAGAGAGAGAGAGCCGACGAGATCAACCTGCCAGTAAGTACATTTGCTATCTATTAAGCTGCAACCCTTGTTTCATGTACGAGACTGGAAGGATATCCGCAGCTGCCGCTACACCAATAGAACTCCAGCAGAAGGTGTGTTACCGCGAGCGGGGAAGAGAGAGGAGAGAGAGAGAGAGAGAGGGAGAGAGAGAGAGGGAGAGAGAGAGAGAAGTGAACGCGCCGTCAAGGTAACGGACGTCACGTTCGAGCTCAGCGGTGACGCAGTAGAGAGCTGCGCAGCCGGAAGTGCGCCACCGCACGGGCGAGGTACGAGAGGCACGAGGCGGGCAGTGAACACGTACCGCGAGACTCAAGTGCCGATCCGTGAGCGAGCGAGGGGCAGGGAGTCAGTCTAGTACAGCGAGTCGAGCGAGCGCGTGCTAGAAGAGTTTTTTTTCGTTTGTTCTTTTTCTGGGGTAGAAGGACGTGGAGGTTTTTTTTGGCGCGGAAGTTTTTGAGGAGAGAGTAGTAGGCGAGGAAGAGAGTGAGGAGGCAATTGCGGAGAAGGAATTAGGGAGTGAAGGAGAGAGAAAAGTGAGACGCGGAGGACATTAGGCGAGGAGATCAGCGAAGAGGGGCGAGATGTTGGAGATATGTGAGATTAATGTATAACTTATTTTAAAAACAAATTTCATTCTCGAACAGTTTTTCCAGGCATTTAGACCTGTTTCAGTTAAATTTTTTGCCTCAAAAAAAAAATATCAGATCGTTGAAAATTTTCTCGCCCATTCCGCCCCACGCCTACATTTGAAAAAACAGATTTCAAATTCGAAGGCTATAGTTATATTTACGCTAGAGCAGAATGCATTGCATTTTGACCTTACATCTCCCAAAAATTAATTACTTTCAAGTTCAGTTTTCATCAGTCACAGGTCAAAGAGGGAACCAAGAGTGATTGTTGCGATCGCACTACGAAGCTGACCATACACTATGGAACGGAGCCAAGATAAGCTTTTCCGATCACATCAAGGGAACAGATCATATTGCGATCCGAATTTATAGTTGTCACTTTGCACTCAACACTTGGAAATTCAATATGGCAACTACGTTAATTGTATATCCGTATATATTGAATTTCCAAGTGCTGAGTGCCAAGTGACGATTATAAATTCGGGCGTGCATGTCAGCTGTTACATGTCAACAGATAACCATAATATGGAAGTTCACTGTACTCTACTACTGCAATTCTCAGATAAGTATCTTTTATCAGATATATTTAAATAATTTTTAATTTGCAAATAATGTGGTACTATGTGAAATCTTTTTTATTTATTCTAGGTTACAAAAAGCTGAAGGTTTTCATGGCATGAGAGCTTGAGAGCTTATTACAAATTTACAAGTTAAAAAGAACTTTAACGGTACTCGCAGGTAAATAACAATTCTGATTTTCTACTAAGTAGAGGAGTTTATATCAGATCAGGTATGTGATTTTTTATCTGAAATAACACATTTAGTGGCTGCACCTTGCTTTTTTGCCTGTAAAAGAATGTTTAGTAATACTTGTTAAATTATGATATTAACTAATAAAAGCTGTATTGACATCTAACAAAAATATTGCCCTGGCGAAAAAAATCACGTGATTAATCATATGATATATCATTTGATTTCTCACTGGATTTCTCACGAGATTTTTCACGTGATTCTCACGTGGTGATTTGGCGCGATTTCTCACGTGATTAATCACGTGAAAAATCATGTGACAATACAAACATAAAAAAATAATATATAACGCTTATTCGTTAATGAAACTTGTTTCCTCAATGGATAGCAAATACATTATCGCAGAAGCAAAGATACATAAAATGTCCGACCCAATCGAGAATCGAACTAACGAACTTTGGGTTCCTGCGCAGGCACACTATCCATTACGCTATCACTCGCCTGAAAGATTGTGGTCATTTTCACCTACATGAGCTGCATTCTACATATTGATTGTTATTTCAATTTGATTATTTATGTAAAATATCAATGGTTGGTAAAAATTATTTATTTATACACTATTTTAATAAAATGCGTAACTTATATTAAAACATTAATTAATTTAATTCGAATAACTTAAGAATGTAGGGCCGGTACAGTAGAAATCAGATAAGTACAAAATTAATTTTTTTTTTTAAACAAAATACCGAGTTACTTTATAAAATGTTATGTATATAACATTGTAAATAATTATCATTACATTTCTAAAAATTTGTATTTCTTTTGAAAAAGTTATCGAATTTAATTCTTTAATATCTCAATATAAATTACTTATTTTCAAAATGATCAAAATTAAATAGCAAATTAAATAATCAAAATTAAACAGCAATTAAATAAATATTAAGGACGATCATTTATCTAAAATATCAAAAATTTCTAATTATTATTTATTTATACACTATTTAAAGAAAATGAGTAACTTACATCAAAATATTAATTAATTAAATTCGAGTAACTTTTTCGAAAGTAATAAAAATTTTTAAAAACGTAATGATCATTATTTACAATTTTACATTCATAACATTTTACAAAAATAATTCGGTATTTTGTTTAAAAAGAAAAATTAGTTTTGTAGATACCTGATTTCTACTTTACCGGCACTACATTCTTAAGTTATTCGAATTTAATTAATTACGCATTTTATTAAGATAGTGTATAAATAAATAATTTTTACAAACCATTGATATTTTACATAAATAATCAATTTGAAATAGCAATAAATATGTAGGTGAAAATGACCACAATCTTTCAGGCGAGTGATAGCGTAATGGATAGCGTGCCTGCGCAGGAACCCAAAGTTCGTGATTTCGATTCTCGGTTGAGTCGGAAATTTTAGGTATCGTTTTTTTCTGCGATAATGTATTTGCTATCCATTAAGGAAACAAGTTTCATTAACGAAGAAGCGTTATATATTATTTTTTTATGTTTGTATTGATTGTATTAATCGCGCCAAATCGTCACGTGAGAAATCACGTGAAAAATCACGTGAGAAATCGCGTGAGAAATCAAGTGATAAATCATATGATTAATCACATGATTTTTTTCGCTAGGGTGTCATTTATGTTATATTGTGTTCTGTGCCAATAATCTTGGTACAATTTTAATAAAATCAATTGTTGTCTTGGGAGCAAGATTTATTGTTTTACTTGGCTTCGTTTGCAGTCCCATTTGGAGAATATTCAATAAATACCTTGATTTATCGGCCCTTATAACAATAAGCCTTGCTTCTAAGACTATAATAAACGGTTAGGATTGTAATTAAACCAAGATCATTAGCAAGAGCTACAATTTACATGTCCAAATGGGCCAACATAACATAACTGAGAATATTTTATTACAAATTTTGATGATGTTTACTGCATTATATATAAAAGTATGATCCGAGATGAAAAATTATTGGCTTTTTATAAAGTCATCTTTTTTTAACTTGCAATACTGGGGGCCTTAGTGTTTGGAAGAAGCTATTATATAAATTACATTAGCAATAAAGTATTATATTTGAAAGTTAGCGTTGCAGTAATAAAAACCAAAAACTGAGAGTATTTAACAAGTCTTACACCTCTACATTTCTACACTTAAATTTACACTTGTACAGAATACGAATATTTGCTTATGATTGTATAAAGTGTCTTATTATAAAATAGACATATTTGAAAAAATTAGCCAAAAAGTACCGTAACCCATTTAATGCAGACATAAAGATTTTACAATATTTAGGCTGCATTGTAACTGGTTTATAGAATGACTTGATGAATTTTTATACGTCTTAGCTTATGTTATATGTATTTTAGAAGTAAATAAGTTTGAGTAAGTATCCACACGCGTAACATTAAGTAAATATTATAAAATATCTAGAAATTATATGATTTTAAGTTTTCGTGAAACGGTGTGAGTAACTGCTTCATATTTAATAATATGTAATAAAACCTTTGATGTTTACAGACATTATTTAATAACTCAATAGCATTATGTTTAATATATAAGAAAAATTAATATTTTATGTTGTGTATGCATAAATTAAGTATATTTAATATTGTGGATATCAGAATAAAATTTGAAAAACAAGTCCAAGGAAATATGAGGCGTTTCACGTCAACTGCCCCAGCGCCGCCCGCGAGCGCCAAATCGTGCTATTTCTAACTCATGTGTATGATACTAAAATGTAACTAAAAAAATTGTTTCATAAGCATTTCCGATGTATTTTTTCCTCAGCTTTCCAATGGTGTCGGCAGTTTTTCCGAAATTTTCTATTTTCACCTTCAAAAAGTACAAAGCGTCTTATATCTCAAAAAGTGTATTTTTAATATGTTTTTTTGACTATTTAGATCGAAACCTGAGCATTTTTTACATAGGAAATGATTTTTTTCATAATTTGCTCAGGATGTTTTCTTTGAGAAATGCGCGGGACGTCGCGCAGCACCGCATGATTCATTTTTCTTTCGATAGGTGGCTTTCATATCGGAATTTTCTATCCGTATGTGAATCGTCACGTCGAAAGTATATAATTGCAATGACTTTTCATCTTATTCCTCTTCGAAATTTTCTCGAATTTCTGTCAATACAATCAAACTTGGATTTCATAGTGTCTTCCATGTATTTGATGATTAAATCATCGGTAACTCTATGCTTCGTTATTTCTTTCGTTTATTGTAGCAACTAAAATGGATTCAACTTGGAAATTAAAATGCATAAATCCTTTAAATAAAAATGATCACCCTTCATATAAAATAAAAGATTTGATCGACTTTCCAATACTTTTAAAAAGCGAATATCCTTTAGTACCAGAAAAAGCAAAAATTTATTCTAACTGTCAACGCCAAATTTACAAACATAAATCAAGTTTACCGCCAGCTGATGCTAAAAAGCTAAAATAGGGTGTAACGATAAGTATCACAAAGCTGGTGTTGCAGTTCTTGAACAAATAAAGAAAAAAATTTCAGAATCAATAAATAAGCAAGAGAGAATTCAGTTACTAATTCATAAAAACTATCACGATTTCATCCAAGCAATTATGTGTAATAATGCACACGATAGATGCTATTTGGGTGACTGTTTAGATTGCCCCAATATGTCCATATTACGTAAACATTTGCTTGAATGTTTTGATGAAAGTGATATTTTTCAAATAGAGTATGAATTATGGTTTCAAACAGATCGGTGTACAATAGCTTCTAAAACTGTAAATGTTCATGAATTTATGGACATAGTGGAAGAAAAATTGATAAAAATAAAATCTCACGATTTTTTTTGCTAAGAATCAATCACTTTTTGTAAGTGACTTAAAAAACAATCTTCAACAAGGAGAATTTCTTGTGTGTTGTGATTTTGCCGAAAATTATGCGTTTGTTATACAAAATTCTACACAATCGTTCCCCTGGAACAACAACCAAGCAACTGTTTTTACAGTTGTTGTGTATTATAAAGAAAATGAAGAGCTTAAACATGTACGCATTGCTGTGATTTCCGACAATCTAAACCATGATACTCTTGCCGTTTATGAACATCAAAAAGTTATAATATCTTACCTCAAAACTAAATTCATAGTAAAACAAGTCTATTATTTGACTGATGGAGCAGGTCAGCATTTTAAAAATAAATCTAAGTTTCTAAATCTTCTTTTTTATGAGAAAGATTTTGGTGTTCCAGCTGAGTGGCATTTTTATGCCACGGCGCATGGCAAAGGTGCATGCGATGGTATAGGCGCTAACCTCAAAAGACGTGCAAAACGAGCGAGTCTACAAGTTTCTTGTAGACTTTATAACTGGGCTAAAGATTATTGCAAAGAAACCAAAGTTTTTTATAGCAGTAAAGAATCATATGAAGATACTGTCTTGAAACTAAACCTAAGACTGGATAAGGCTAAATTCATACCAGGCACATTACAATACCATGCTATTATTCCAATTGATGAAAGTATATTGAAGCTCAAAGAAAACCTCTTTAAGTTCTCAATATCAAATCTTTCGGAGAAAACTGTTAGAAAAAACAAAGAAAAATTATCTGCACTTAGAAAAAAACGTTAGTAAAGTTACTATATTGCTGTTAGCTATGAAACCCCCCCTTTTTTTTTTATAAAAAAGCCAATAAAATATTATTCTTACATTAAAAAGAATTCGAAAGAACAGGTAAAGATTATGAAAGGTTATTAGGTAGCGAGGCAGGCCTTTAGCAGTTTACGCGACGTCCCGCACGACATCCCGCGTGCAGGAGAGCCGTTGCGCTACTCTTTCACGTTCTATTTCTCGAAGAAAACATCCTGAGCAAATTATGAAAAAAATCAATTCCTATGTAAAAAATGCTCAGGTTTTGTACTTTTTGAAGGTGAAAATGGAAAATTTCGGAAAAACTGCCTACACCATTGGAAAGCTGAGGAAAAAATACGTCGGAAACGCTTATAAAACAATTTTTTTAGTTACATTTTAGTATCATAAACATGAGTTAGAAATAGCACGATTTGGCGTTCACGCGCGGCGCTGGGGCAGTTGACGTGAAACGCCTCATATCAACAATAATTTTATGGCTGGTCGATATTCTTGATCATTTCAAATAACTGATTTCTGCATTAAAAATTATATTCATGTTTTCTTGTAATATTCGTAATGTTTTTTTACCATTTTACCAATATAAAGCAAGAATATAATACTAAAAGTATTTCTGGATGGAAAAAGTGATAGATGAATATGAAGGTATATGCATTGTAACGGCGTTCAGTTAGGGAGAGGGTATTAATCCCTCTCAGGGGCTCGCGGGGTAATATACGGGGGTATTCTACGCCCGGGCAACTCACCGTTGTAAAATTACCTGTAGCCCGGCAGAAGCGCCTCGGCAGAGGTTCCGAACATGCGAGCCCGGCTTCTATTGTAGAAAGCCTAGGCCGCTTTCTCCTAGAACCGGTGCTGTGCTCTGCCGCTGCTGCCAACCCCTGCCCGCGAACTACCGGCTGCTCGCTATGACCTAGCATTACCAGCGCAGCCGGTCTTTCCCGCGTACAACGCCGCTCGGTCTAACCTCTCGAGCGGCTATTGAGATACTTACTCCCGCCACCGATGTTCCTCTAGGAGGCAATGCCTGCGACTAGCTGCAGCTGCTGAAAAGGGTAGAGGGCGGTATTCGGAAAATCATGCATAGGTTAAGGCGCGCTTAATAAATACTTGTGACTCGACTATTTAAGATAAAACAAAACCAAGGGGTTTATTGAATAAAAAACTCGTGCTAAGGGGCGCGAAACCCGGACAAGAACTTTACATCCAAATACGACAGGCCGAGACTTTAGTCGACGCTCGCACGCTCGCGGCCGCCGATTCGCGGCGGCAACAAACAATTCTCGCGATACAGATACGCACGTAATATTAAATGCGACTCACGCAATTTGGCTGGCCAGCCATAGCCGCTGTCGCACTCTCTCTCGCGCTTATGCCACAGACTCCCGCAGCAAGGATGGGCGGGGATGGAGAACGCCTCACTGTCCCCGTCCTTCTTCGTTTGGCCGTAGCTCTCTCTCTCTCTCTCTCTCTCTCTCTCTCTCTCTCTCTCTCTCTCTCTCTCTCTCTCTCTCTCTCTCTCTCTCTCTCTCTCTCTCTCTCTCTCTCGCTCGTTCAGGATTGGTGGCGGCGCTCCGGCGGTCGCGCAGTCAACGGTGGAGGCGCGGTACATACTCTCTCTCTCTCTAAAGAGGAGTGATAAAAGAACTTGAGCCCCCTCTGATGCGCAAATCGTACGGTATTAAATCATTCCAGGTGCGAAGAGCGCATTTATGGAACTCTCTACCGACTGAGATTCGAAATCTACCGACTCTCAGTTGGTTCAAGCGCACAGTAAGGAGGCACTTATCTGACCTGGAATAAGTCACCATTAATGTGATAGCTTTATGTACTCTTGTGTTGTCCCATTTACACTATTTATGTATTCGTTATGTCCTGTATTCTTAGGCTAGTTGTATGCGTGTAATTTATAAGTATGTCTGTAATTTATAAGTATGACTGGGTGAATGAATGTATCAGTTTTAGTTGCTTATAGTTTTAGTACTTCGACTGATAGGTATTTTAAAAACTTTTATTGTTAATATTGTGTTTTTAACATTGTATTCGCCACGGTGACTATACTGGCCCAAAGTTTTCAGTATTTTCTTATAACTTCGACTGTGATCTCACTCTGCGACTGTGATATCACTACTAATAACCTAGTATTATTTTGACTGTGATATCTCTTACAAGTATTATATGTGATATCACTAGCTTAGTGTTATTTTGACTGTGATATCATCTTTTAAAAGTATTCGATTTGATTTGTGATATCCTTGTTTTACATTTTATGTTTTACATATTAATTTTGGCGAATTTTTAATGTACACTGTTTATATTTGGAACACTTTGTGTTTATAACACAATAAATAAATATCTATCTATCTATCTATCTATCTATCTATCTATCTATCTATCTATCTATCTATCTCTCTCTCCAATCGCACAAAACACACGGCGAGCAGCTCCGGCTACTTTCGCGTGTCACGGTCAGAATCAACATCATGGCCGCGCGCTCACGTTCACAGCGGCGCACACTGGGGCCATACAGATTTTTTGGTTCAAAACCACCTAGAGGTCGCAATTCTCAACGGAATCTCAAAATCTTTGCTTAGAAACATTCGTTATCAAATAGCGAAGAGCCCTACGAAGCCTGATTTTCCAAAAAATTAACCTATAAATCTAAGGAGTGATATAATCCTATCACATCAACCAATCAATTCAATTTTTGACCTGCAATTCCCAAAAATACGATAAATTTATGGGTGCATGGATTTATGGATGCATGGGTTTATGGGTGCACGGATTTATGGATGCATGGGTTTATGGGTGCATGGATTTATGAGTGCATCAGTTTACGGGTGCATGGGCTTATGGATGCATGGGACTACGGGTTTATGGGTGCATGGATTTATGAGTGCATGGGTTTATGGGTGCATGGGTTTACAAGTGCATGGGCTTATGGGTGCATGGGATTACGGGTGCAAGGGTTTATGGATGCATGGATTTATGATTGCATGGGTTTATGTGTGCATGGATTTATGGATGCATGGGTTTATGGGTACATGGATTTATGGATGCATGGGTTTATGGGTGCATGGATTTACGGGTGCATGGGCTTATGGGTGCATGGGCTTATGGGTGCATGGGATTACGGGTTTATGGGTGCATGGATTTATGGATGCATGGGTTTATGGGTGCATGGATTTATGAAAGCATGGGTTTATGGGTGCATGGATTTATGAGTGCATGGGTTTATGGGTGCATGGGTTTACAGGTGCATGGGCTTATGGGTGCATGGGATTACGGGTGCAAGGGTTTATGGATGCATGGATTTATGATTGCATGGGTTTATGTGTGCATGGATTTATGGATGCATGGGTTTATGGGTGCATGGATTTATGGATGCATGGGTTTATGGGTGCATGGATTTACGGGTGCATGGGCTTATGGGTGCATGGGATTACGGGTGCAAGGATTTATGGGTGCATGGCTTTATTGGTGCAAGCGTTTATGAATGAAGGTTAAGAGAGCATGTGTCAAGGACTTATAAATTGAAGTTTTATAGCATTTTTGGGAATTACAAGTGTAAATTTTAGGGTTATAGGTTATAAATTAGGTTTATAGGTTCATATTTTCAAAATTAGGCTTCGTAGCGGTCTTTGGTATTTTGTCACAAAAGTTCCTGTTTTTAAATTTTCAAATTCGGTTCAGAATTATGACCTCTAGGTGGTTTTGAACATTTCGGCCCCAGTGTGCGGAGCAGCGGCTTCGTCTTCTTCTTCACCTGCTTCTGGCTTGTTCCGCGTGGCGCTCTGTCGATGACGATACGTGCAAGCGCGCGAGATTCAGATCTCGCAACGCAGTATACGTGATTCTCATAACTTATATCGGCGCCCGTTACAGCATAAAAATCACATTTTTCATGAAATTCATTATATTATAATTTTTTTTAGGAAAAATGAGAGCTTTTCCCAATCCAGGATAAGTAGGATAATATTTCTGCATATTCTAGCTATACTCCTGATTTTTTGTGGAGCTGAGTCGATGGGCGCTCCTTATGAAAACTCAATTTTTAACATTTAAATGGTCCCATCACAATGATGAAATAACGCTGGACCTATGTCATCTAGATTTTCACAAAATATAGATATTTCATGAAAAAAAAAAATCCTCTGAAGTTTTTTCCTAGAATGCATCTATTACGAGTAAAATGTGTTTGAAAATTGCTAAAAATCATGAAAATTCATGAAATGTGCTACTTCGATGATTTTTAGCTCCGAAAATACTTGTTAAAAAAATCTGAAAAAATTCAGGGTAGTTCAAAATATGGTGTAGAGTACGTAAAAAAAGTTTAAGCAAAAAAAATTTTCATCTGATATGAGCGAGAACCGGCCACACACACACACACACACACACACACACACACACACACACACACACACACACACACACACACACACACACACACACACACACACACACACACACACACAC
>CM070877.1:68748521-68911021 GCA_036365515.1 Torymus aiolomorphi
GTTACAATATATATATATATATATATATATATATATATATATATATATATATATATATATATATAATACAATTAAAGTTTATTTTTGAGGAAATAGGCCCTCAGAGGTCTTACGCGAAGCCCCGCAACCTTTGGTCGCGTGAAAAGGAGGGCCGAGAGAGCGACGCGCCTAATACATAGAGTATATTAATGAAAACTAGTACATAGCTTTCCTCGGCTCTCTCTCACACTAATCTGCGTACAATAACAAGCGTTTTAAAAACGGCTGAAACATACCGCCCGCCACGAAACGGGTTACAAACGTTTTGGTACGTCACCTACAGACTATCTCAACTAAAAAAACATATTAAATAAAAATCGAAAAATGTTTTATAACAAACAAAATTGAGTGAGTTATGAATCTAACGATTAGCGTTCGCCCTTTAAATAAATAAAGCTGTAAAATATAAAAATAATTAGCCGGCTGGCTTTTTACACATATAAATTCGACTCAATACAAACTTTATAAAAATCAACTCGCGTATACATTAAATAGATAAATGTTTATGGGCAACAATTAAAAATTAAGCTATACATCATACTTTCGAAACGTCTTCTTTCTTCAGGCTTGCCTTTTCATTACAATACAAGCATCGAACTTAGATGGCACCGCCCGCCGTGTCACTCCTTATTCTATCCAGGTGCCTGGTCGCTGTATCATTGACTGGTAATAATACAAGCTTATTTACGGGCCGTTTGTATTCAGAAGTAGCCGTCTTGATGCGAGCGACTCGACTCAACCAATCCTTTTCAGGGAACAGTTGAACGATACGTCGGAGGGGCCACTTTATCGGCGGCATCAGCTCGTCTCGAACCAGCACAACGTCTCCAGCTTTGAACGAGTAATTTGGATGCAATCATTTTGCTCTTTGTTGCGCATGCACCAGCCCTGTTGAAAGAGACTTATAGAACACCATCAATTATCCAGCCATTTTACGATAGAAAAAATTTGTCACATAAGTATTTTATAAGAATTTATGAGACAATAAAACAGCCTTGTTATTTTATAGGAAATTATTAGAAATTACACATAAAGGAATTTCCCAGCATAACTTTTAAGGAATTAATAAAATTATACTGGTAAAAAGTCTATTAGGACTTGTAGGAAAAGTACCCTTTGAGACTTAATTAGTAATTACTGAAATCACATAGTTATGTTTTAATAAGGATTTTGTCATAAAAATGTATTATAAGAATTAATAAGTTAACACGTATAAAAAGTCTATGTGTCTTCTTGGTACTTTCCATTAAAAAGAAATAATGGTTGAATACGTTATATCTCATAGAACTATCATTAGATTTTATTTGTAAAATCATATACGGAGTAATTTAAATCTGTTTTAACACGGAAAGTCTTAATGATAGTTTTAATTGTTTTTTCCGTATTTTCGGGTGCAAATACACACATTAATTTCCATACACTTATACGCATTTTCAATTTAATGTTTGTGCAATGGAATTAATAAGAAAAATACAATTATTTAAAATTAAAAAAAAAATAATTTATGGAATTTAATAAGAAAAATATAATTAGATCATATATGCAATTTCTTATACAAATGTTTATAAGATTTTATTTGTTATATACAATATAATTTTTTTTTTTAATTTTAATTAATGATACGGATTTCATAAAATAAATACTAATTATTTTAATTTTGAAAAATAATTTATTTTTAGAATTTAATAAGGTATCTGTAATAAGATCTAATTCGGGTTTGCTGATATGATTTCATAATAGGAATTTATGAGAAAAATACTATTAATTTTCAATTTGAAAAACAATTAATTAACGGGATGTGTGATGCCGATATCATTTTTGTAATAACAGTATTAACAGAATAACACGAAAAAAAATTTTTTAGTATTGTTTGGGAAATATCAAGTTTTGAATTTCCCGCGGTTGTGCGACTGAGGGATAACTCAGCAGGCGGCCGCGCGACGGCAGCACTCAGCAGCTGCTCTCTGCGGAACAGCTGAATCGCTACACTGATTAGCCGAGTACGGCAAAAATCATACTGTCTCTCTCATGCTTACATGTAAATGAGAGAGACGGTGATTTGACTCACTCCTCGGGAACAACGAGACGAGGAAGAAGACGGAAGTACTCATTCAGTCAGTTGGTAGTAAAATCTGGACGGCGTGCTCGCCACGAGGCCGCATGGCGGACTCTCAATTCTCTCACTCACTCAGTTAGTATCCATGTAATGGTTCGACTCGTGGAAAAATTCACGGTACTTTGGCTCTCAGTGGATACACTCAAACCTCTCACTAAAAGTCTCTCTCAGTAATGGTCTACCACGAGGGAAATCTACTGTGCCGGCGATTCTCATGTGATGGAGCTCTCTCTCTCGGTCAACTCACTCTGTGTAGCGGTTCGTCTCGTAGAGAAACTCACTGTGCACATTCGGCGATTCTCAAGTGAAACATTCAAGTGTAGTGTTTCTCACTCTCTCAACATAGACTGCTGCTCGGCAACATCTCATACGGCGTCGTCTAGCACGGCAGGTTTTCACGCAGCAGTGTCTCTCACACGGAAACTTCTCACCCGGCGGTGATACTCAAGCGGCATCTTCTCACCGGCGCTCGATGCTTCGAGCGCGCCACGAGGCAATACCTCACATGGAATATTCATAGTGCAGTGCGTCTCACAAGGCAGCTTCTCACGCGGCTTCTCCTCACATGGCATATACTCACTCGGCAACTTTGCACAGATTCTCGCTCACACCTGCACTTTCACCAATGCAGCCCCGGCAGTAAACTCATGATCACCGTGATCAATAATATCAACGGGATTTGGGCATGGTTTTTTCAAGCAGGAAAATTACACTGGCAGTTCTCAATCGGCTTTGCTCAACTGGCTTCTCTCATCGGCTGCTTCGCATCCTCACACTCATCTCACCGGCTTATCTCATCTTTCGTTATCATGCTCAACATACGGTTCTTCTCAACTGCTCAGCTTCGTTGTGGAATCACCATCATGGGACCAACTCATCAGCGTAAGGATTAATATAACCTCTACGTATGATAAGGTAACAACTCAAATACATGCGGCCATTTTATACGAAGGTGCGCTGCTACACGGAAAACATAACCAAGCTGTACAGCAGGAAATACTCAGGCACGATTAGGTCAGTAATACCTAATCGTGTCATCTCATTGAAAACTCAACCACAATCAATTCAATAATAATTGATTGTGTTGCTTATTGTATGGTTAGTACACTCATCAGTGATTCGCAACGTCACACAGAAAACTCATACACTCAAACAGCAAAATCACCAATACTCACAGAATTTTGTAACACACATACACTCAGAATCATGTAACAGTCATACACTCAACTATTTAATTGTAACATCTCACACATTTTATACTTATTCTTGAAACAACCTTTATATCGACAATTATGTAATAGTAATTTATATTTTATAGACAGTTTTATAATATATTGAAATTTAATTTACTGAAGTGTTTGGCTCTCAAATTATTTGTAAACACCCACAGTATGTCGTCATTATAAATTAGGGAATTCTCAAACAAGTATAGTATTGTGTATACGAAGGGCGTGACTATTTTAATGCGCCTAAAGCTAAAAAAATTTGGTAAAAAATACTGTTCACAAGCTCTCATATTTTTTTCAAAATTTTTAACATCAAGGAACCGGAAAAAAAAAATAATTTTCGAAAAATGCGGTTTTTAGGCCTTACTGGTATAAGGAGGGGAAATAGGTCCCCGGAAAAATCGTAGAAAATTCTTTTTTTACTATACTTATATGAAATAGTGGCATTTTGCCTATTTTAACGTGGGGTACCATTTGGTACTTACGTAGTCCTTACTTTTGGTCGATAAAGGTATATCACAACCAACGTATCAGAAACTTTCAAAATGGGTCATAAAAAAATACTGGCACATTCTACAAATAAAATGAAAACTTTCTTCCGATCAATGATCTCTAGAAAAAGTTATAAGATTTTGAGTAAAAAATTGATAAAAGTTGGATTTTAACCAAAAATTGTAAAAAATAACCATTTTCATCGTTGCATAGCTTTTTTATTTGTGCTAATATCTACCTAAAATTTTAGGAACATTTTTTTTTTATATATAAAAAACTAAAAGTAAAAAAAATTTAAGCAATTTTAAAATTTTGAGCTGCTCACTTTATATGAAATATCCTTTATATAAGTATTGTTAAAATATCTGTTAAAGCATACCGTTTCCCTTATGTGGTGTATGAGTGTGCACGCGCATATGCATGAGTGTTACGTGTGCGTATATGAGTGTGCCGCGAGGGAGTGCTCTCTCCTTGAGGCATTGCGAGACTTCTCTCTGCTCCGTTTCAGTAGACCGTGACTCGATACGTAACTGCGAGCATGAAGCGAGTATCACCTCCGATAGATCGTTTGTACAAGAGTGTGGGTGTGTGTGCAGTTCAATAAAAACTGTCTAAGCTTTCTCACTTCAACCTCTAATGTATTTATTCACGGACCGTCTTAACAAGTCTCACACCGCAAAAATTCATTAACATACAATGTTCCCGATTGGAAAGGGTCGACTCAGCGCAAAAGAAAATTTTGCGTAAGCCATACGAATACGACGTTCAATAAGGTACGCTCGTGATTCGTTTTTCTTCTCTCCACCGATTGATCAAAATCGATAAAAGGAAAGAGACCACGGGGTAAACACGCAAAAAGGCATGTTTACGGACGGTGGGCTATCGAGTCGGCCAAAACAAAACCTACCAATGGAGTAAGCACGCAAAGAGGCGCGTTTGCAAACCATTTTAACGAGAGATGGAGGTAGTGGGAGTAAAAGAGAGAGAGAGAGAGAGAGAGAGAGAGAGAGAGAGAGAGAGAGAGAGAGAGAGAGAGAGAGAGAGAGAGAGAGAGAGAGAGAGAGAGAGAGAGAGAGAGAGAGAGAGAGAGAAGCACATATCACATGCGAAAGCTCCAATTTCCGAGCTTCAAAAAGCTGAACGTGCCGACTGTCTTTTGTTTAAAAACAAAAAGAAAAGCGAGATGTCTAAAATAAGAAAAGAGAAATTTCATTCGTCCTGCGACGATCGTAGCGTTAACAACTCACTGTACACTTTCAAATAAAGATATTTGTAAAACCTAAAAAGTAATTGTCACAATTAAATATCTTTTTCCTGTGCGCAATTTATTGCCTTACATTTTGGTCCTTCGAGCCGGACCTCGTAACTTTTGATGATCAAATCTGCGCCAGGGAATTTCAAGGTTTCCGAAAAAAAAAACTTTAATTTAAAATCAATGACGTGAAAGTGGACAAGAAGTCTGTGGACCCCGGATAGCATCACTCTACACCGAACGCTTGCACTGGCAACCAACTACATCGCCGTCCTCGTCAGCGCACAACTGATCCCTTTTGGAGAATATTAAAGGTGAGCCAGTGAATGCGCGGTCCACATCAGCGCCGCGAAGCCGCTTAGCAGCGGCTACGCTTTCCAATGCGAAGCCATCTTGACTCCATCTTCGAACGGCTATGCGTGCTACCGCATCGCTATTTCGAAGCGGCCGTGCAGCGAGTGCGAGACAAAACGCGCCGTCCGCCTCTCGCCGTCCAGAGGATGTTCCCCAGCAGGAGGCGTCGCCGCCGCTCCAACGCGGCCGTGCAGCGAGTGCGAGACAAAACACGCCGTCCGCTCTCGCCGTCCAGAGGATGTTCCCCAGCAGGAGGCGCCGCCGCGGCTCCAACGCGGCCGTGCAGCGAGTGCGAGACAAAACGCGCCGTCCGCCTCTCGCCATCCAGAGGATGTTCCCCAGCAGGAGGCGCCGCCGCCGCTCCAACGCGGCCGTGCAGCGGGAGCGCGTCATAACGCGCCGCCCGCACTTTGCCATCCAGAGGATGTCCCCTAGCAGAAGGCGCCGTCGCCGCTCCAACGCGGCCGTGCAGCGGGAGCGCGTCATAACGCGCCGCCAGCACTTCGCCGTCCAGAGGATGTCCTACAGCAGGAGACGTCGCCACTTCAACGATGCGGTGTAGCGGGAGCGCGTCAAAACGCGCCGGCCGCCTCTCACCGTCCAGAGGATGTTCTACTACAGGAGGCGCCGCCGCCGCTTCAACGCGGCCGTGCAGTGGGCGCGCGTGAAAACGCGGCCGCCCGCCTATCGTTTTCAGGCTGACGATCTCCAGCAGGATGTGCCGCCGCCTCGACGTCCCTCGCGTCCGATAACTGCGGCGCACGCAGACGCACCAGCACCACGTCATCAGTCAGCTGCGGGCGCGCATATAGTTGCGCTGCCCGCCTTGTCTCAACAACCAGAGGCTACAGCAGCAGCAGAGGCACATCGCCGTAGAGTGCTGTTCGCACGGCCTACGCTTGTAACCTCGCCGTCGTCCCAGCCTATATCAAAGGCGGCATTAGCAAGCGGCGTCTCATCGTCTCAACGAGCAGCCAACGCCGTGAGAGCGCGTTATGTTACGCTATCTCGCATGAAACACCTACAGCAAACAGCAAGCAGCGGACCACCGGAGAACCGTTTTCGTGCAGCAGTTGCGGGCGTTTCTGAAGATGACCCTTCATATGATAACTTAAGTATAAATAATAGTGAACTGTACGATTATAGCGATGCGAATCCCGATTTTCAATATGTTTCCAACCCGATTGTGGGAAACTCTAGCAGGAGAAGCACGGGAAGCGACGCGAGCTTATTTTGTAGCGGGAAATAATGCAAGCGAAATAATAAAGAACCTCGAAATGCGTTTTGGAAATACACGACTGATATTAGATAAAATCATTAAAGAAATACAACTTTTGCCAAAAGTAGAATCTGAGGGAACTAAGTTAATTGAATTTGCGACTAAATTAAGAGCAGCTGTGCTAGCCATTAAATCCTTTGATAATCATGTAGGTTATCTTTACAGCCCTGAACTGGCTAATGGATTAATAAACAAGTTACCGCGCTCGATGATCTCAAACTACGTGAGATTTGCCGCGACTGAACCTCCAAATAAAACGGACTTAGAGAAAATTTCCGATTTTATATACGATGAAGCCGAATTAAACATAGCCGCTGGTATAGTTTCGTTTGATTCGAGCGCGGAACTTCTAAGAATACCGAACGTTCGTCCAAACATCCTCGTGTGCAACAGAAGTCAGTTCATACAACAAATGTAATGGAAAATAATGACGATAATTCTAAAACAAAAAATGACACTAAGCGTAAACGCTGTCCGTTTTGCGGACGTAAAAATCATTTGATTAATGTATGCCGGGATTTTATAAAAGTCTCTGTTGCTCAACGTTGGAAAGCTGCAAAAACTAGTCGTTTATGTTACAATTGTCTAGGGGAAGGGCATACTCGAAATAATTGCAAAAGCAACTCATGTAAACGTTGTGGGCGTAATCATCACGATCTCCTACACTTTTATGAGAAAGACAACAATATACAGCCAAAAATCGCGATACCAGAGAATAAAGTAAATTTGAGTGACTCACGAGTAAATGATAACGTAGTAACTGTTGTAAATAAATCAACATGCCTAAAGCCCTGTACATTCTTAAAAATGGTCCCTGTGGATGTAATAGGTTTACACTCTACTACCTCTATATATGCCTTATTAGATGAGGGCTCGACAGCCACAATAATAAATTATAAATTAATTAAAAAAAATAGGCGCTGTATGTAAGCAAGTAAATGTTTCTCTTAAAGGTGTAGGAAGTGAGGAAGCAATTGCAATGTCAAGCGAAAAGGTTAACATAAGAAGTAAAAGCGGGTCGTCAATGTTCCAAATAAAAAATATTTTAGTGGTAAATGACCTTGTGCTTCCCAAACAATGCGTAGACGGAGGGTTAGTCAAACTTTGGTTTAATCGAACAGGTATTCATACGAATGCTTACAACATAGCGCCAGACATGTTATTCGGACAAGACAATTGCGAGTTAATAATTACCCGCGAATTCCGAGAGATAATAGGTAAAAACCTTTCAATTTCTCGCTGTTCTCTCGGCTGGTCGATTCACGGAAGTATCATAAAAAATACGATTAGGCAAGTAAATTTAATAGCCCCGACGTTACCTAAAAAGCAAATATCTGTAAATAAAATTGATTATGACCTAGAGAAAACAGTAAAATTATATTTTGATATAGACTCTATTGGGATAAATACTCATGCGCCTCGAAATCCTGAAGTTGATCGTGCCCTTAAAGTCGACGAGCCGATGCGTTGATAACGTTTGGGAAGTTGGACTTCTTTGGAAGCAGGATGATACTAATTTTCCAAACGGTCGTTCACAAGCACTTCGACGGCTTTATTTAATAGAAAAAAGGCTTGATCGCAACGCGAATTACGCAAACTTGTATTATCGCGAAATTGACAAATTATTGGAGGAAGGTTTCGCTGAAAGAGTTAGTAACAAACCGATTAATAGTAGAGTTTGGTACTTGCCTCACTTCGGAGTGCAAAACGTCAATAAACCCGGTAAATTGCGCCTCGTTTTCGATGCTGCAGCTAAAACAGCTAATACAAGTTTTAATGACCTTCTACTTTCGGGACCAGATTTATTAAAGTCTTTACCGGGCGTAATAATGCGTTTTCGCCAATTTGCGTACGCGGTTAAAGCCGACATTAAGGATATGTTTTTAAAAATTAAAATTCGACCGGAAGACCGCGATGCTCAGCGTTTCTTGTGGAGAGGAAAAGATCGTTCGACGGAACCGAAAGAATACGCGATGTCTTCGGTGATTTTCAGCGCGAAATCATCGCCGTGTGCTGCCTTATATATAAAAAATAAGAATGCCGCATTTTTCTCATCGCAATATCCTGAAACCGTCAGTAGTATCACAGAAAATTGTTACATGGATGATTTCCTTGATAGCTGTATCACTATCGAAGAAATGTCTAAGCGTGTATCCGAGACAATAGAAATAAATGCGAACGCAAATTGGCAAATACACGGATGGCGAGTAACGAAGAATCAGTTCTAGAGAATGCAAATCTGACAAATAATTCCGAAAATATGATAAAAATAAATTCAGAGCCTAATGTAGAGAAAGTATTGGGTTTAAAATGGTTAAATGTATCAGATGAACTATCGTTTAATTTAAATTTAAATAAAATTAATAAAGATTTGTATGAGGGAAATAGAAAGCCGACTAAGCGCGAATTTCTTAGTATAATAATGTCGATCTTTGATCCTCTCGGATTTCTCACGCCTTTTACCATCCACTCTCGTATCCTTATGCAAGATATTTGGTCAAGCGAAATTTCTTGGGACGAGGTTTTGCATGATGCTGAATTTTCGAGCTGGAAGCAATGGTTGCGCGATTTGAAATTTGTGAAAGAATGCCGTGTTAGTCGTTGCTATCAACTTAAACATACGCAAAGTAATTCCGCTGAATTACACATTTTTAGTGATGCTAGTTCAAAGGCATACGCGACCGTAGGTTATTGGCGATTTCCGTTAAATGAAGGAAGTTTTCACGTATCCTTTATTATGTCAAAAAGTCGTGTTGCACCCTTGAAAGTTGTTTCTATTCCGCGGTTGGAATTACAAGCGGCTGTTCTTGCTACTAGAATCGCGCATATGATTGCCTCCGAGCATAGATTTAAAATCATACGTCGAGTGTTTTGATGCGACTCGAAGTCGGTGCTACAGTGGATTAGAAAAGATCCGCGAAATTTTAAAGTGTTTGTGGCTAATCGGCTAGGAGAAATTCGAGAGAGTACAGAAATTTCAGAATGGAAGTGGATTCCATCTAAGGAAAACGCAGCCGACGACGGAACGTAAGTCGCGCCTAATTCCTTAAATAAAGATAGCAGGTGGTTTTTGGGACCCCCCTTTTTAAGAAAACCGGAAACGCAGTGGCCGATTGAGAATTTTAAATCAAAACACGAAAGCGACGCTTCAGAACTTTTAGAAAAATCAAATCTCGCGGTTTGCAATTTAGTAGAATTACCTTTAACGATAGACCCCACCCGTTTTTCATCTTGGATTCGGCTCGTATCAACGGTAACGCAAGTTTTGAGAGCGATCGAAATTTGGAGAAAAAAGGTACAATCATCTACTGACAGATTTTTAAAAGCTGAAACGATTTGTTTCAAGATGAGCCAGGAATCATCCTTTCATGTAGAAATAAACGCAATTAAGAAAAATAGTCATATATCTAGAACTAGTCGCATTATTAATTTGAACATTTACTTAGATGAACAAGACATTCTCCGCGCAAATAGCCGCATTACAAATCTGGCGGGAAATGATTCATTAAAAAGACCAATAATTTTAGATGCTAAAGATACAATAGCTCAGTTATTAATAAAACATTATCACGAGCGTTACTATCATGCAAACCACGAGTCAGTCTTAAATGAAATAAAGCAGAAATTTTGGATAGTCGGGCTTCGAAACGCTTTGCGAAGTATTTCAACGAAATGTTTAGTATGCAAAATTCAGCGCGCACGTCCGTGTAACCCAAAAATGGCAGCTTTACCACCTGCAAGATTAGCGTATCAAACTCGTCCATTTAGTCACTGTGGGCTTGATTATTTCGGCCCGATGTTAGTAAAGATTGGTAGAAGACGAGAGAAACGCTGGGACGCAATTTTCACTTGCATGTGTACGCGAGCTGTGCACCTGGAACTTGCACACAGTTTAAGCACAGATTCTGCTATTTGTGCTTTGAGACGTTTTGCAGCCCGAAGAGGCACGCCACTACGTATTTATTGCGACAATGGCACCAACTTTATGGGCATGAGTATCGAATTGACGCGAGCTATCCGTGAAATCGATCAGACTCAAATCGGAGAATTTGCGACTAAAAATAAAATTCAATGGGTTTTCAACCCTCCGACTGCGTCTCACATGGGGGGAGCGTGGGAACGTCTTATTCGATCGATTAAAACTGCTCTCGCAGTTGTTCTAAAAGAACACGCTCCCAAAGAGGAAACCTTATTGACAATCTTAGCTGAAATCGAACATTCAGTAAACTCCCGCCCTCTCATCCTTGTATCTTTAGATCCGCGCGACGACGAGGTGCTTACACCTAACCATTTTTTGTTAGTGGCATCCTCAGGTCAAATCCGAATAAGCAAGTGTGATGCGCAAACTTCGTGCACTAAAAAGCAGTGGCAAATAGCACAACACTTTGCCGATGCTTTTTGGCGCAGGTGGCTGCGAGAGTACGTCCCTACCTTAATTCCTAGAAAAAAGTGGCAATATAATGATGACCCTTTAAAAATAAATGACGTTGTTTTAATATTAGATACAAATTCTGAGCGGAATCAATGGAAAAAGGGTATAGTAACTCGCATCTTACCAGGAAATGATGGTCAAGTTAGAATTGTAGAATTAAGAACGGCTAATGGTATTTTATTACGCCCTACTAGAAAGTTAATCAAATTTGTAAATTAGATTGTTAATGGTACAAAAGCTTGAGAGCCTTTGTACGAGGGGGGAGGATGTTCCCGATTGGAAAGGGTTGACTCAGCGCAAAAGAAAATTTTGCGTAAGCCACACGAATACGACGTTCAATAAGGTTCGCTCGTGATTCGTTTTTCTTCTCTCCACCGATTGATCAAAATCGATAAAAGGAAAGAGAGCACGGGGTAAACACGCAAAAAGGCATGTTTACGGACGGTGGGCTATCGAGTCGGCCAAAACAAAACCTACCAATGGAGTAAGTACGCAAAGAGGCGCGTTTGCAAACCATTTTAACGAGAGATGGCGGTAGTGAGAGTAAGAAAGAGAGAGAGAGAGAGAGAGAGAGAGAGAGAGAGAGAGAGAGAGAGAGAGAGAGAGAGAGAGAACCACATATCACACGCGAAAGCTCCAATTTCCGAGCTTCAAAAAGCTGAGCGTGCCGACTGTCTTTTGTTTAAAAACAAAAAGAAAAGCGAGATGTCTAAAATAAGAAAAGAGAAATTTCATTCGTCGTGCGACGATCGTAGCGTTAACAACTCACTGTACACTTTCAAATAAAGATATTTGTAAAACCTAAAAAGTAATTGTCACAATTAAATATCTTTTTCCTGTGCGCAATTGATTGCCTTCCGTACAACGTCTACAGATGTGTTAAAATAAAGTTGGAAAATTCCACTACAAGAAAACTAATTAAATATGGCAAGTTAAAGAAAAACATGGAATAAAAATAAAAATACATCTATTATTATCAGAAAGATGAAAATGAAATCATTGATTTCAGCTCATTAGAATATAACTAAATTTAAAGAAGTTTTGCATTGCAAGAAGTGTCCAGGTACTCTTTCCAAAGACGTCCGCAAAATCCTCCCAGGGTTTAATTACAAACAATCCGGGATTAATAATGCGAGGTTCCACGTTTTCGGATGTCGAATTAATTAGATACTAGTGACCCACAAAGTTTGAACATATTTCTTTGAACTATTTTAAACAAAACTTTGTTACAGTTCTTATAGAGCAAATACTGTAAAAAATATCGCCAATCACGGCAACGAAAATGAGTCAACTTAGCACATTTCCTTGCTCTCATCGCTTTATACGTAACTGGAATAATTATTTCATACGTGGAATATACACATTTACTTTTAGCTATATACATCGCTCGAAGTATATATTTCTTATTAAAAAGATCTAGAAAGTTGCAATAACATGAATAGTAAAAGTTCTAGAGATATCTCCATATAAATATATCTATTTATGGTTTCGGCGATGTTATAAGGCACCTGATAGCTTTTTTGATGAGTTTCGGTAGTTTTTGACGAGGCTCGTCAAAACCAGTAGGTTCCATAATTTTATGTGTGGGTGTTCATGCATGCATGCGTGTGTGTACGTGTTCTTTCATGCATGCGTATCAGTGTGTGTGTGTGTGTGTGTGTGTGTGTGTGTGTACGTGTGTGCGTGCGTGCGTGCGTGTGTGCGTGCGTGCGAGATTGAGTGCACTAGTGAATTGTATTCTCTCTCTCTCTCTCTCTCTCTCTCTCTCTCTCTCTCTCTCTCTCTCTCTCTCTCTCTCTCTCTCTCTCTCTCTCTCTCTCTTGGTAACCGCGTAATTCTATTCTGTATTTAGGTAGGTGAATGTGAATAGCTGGCCGCGTCCGCCAATACTGCGTTCGACCTGCGCGACAATCTATGTTTTTCTTTGTAGCTGTTGTCCGGCGAATAAACGGCACTTACATTTTACTTAATTTGTTTTCTCTATTCATTTCCCGTGCTGCGCTATGCATTTCCTTAATTTTCCGGTTAGATTAAAGGTGGATTTGAAGCTCGTTGTCTACGAATACGAAAAGCCGAGCAGAAGCTCCGCGTTAACAGCGTCTACTTCTGTGAAAGGTACGAAAAAACCGGCGAGGCTTAGCCCTGTTACATATTATTTAAAGCATATATTATTATTAAAATATTCTTCATTGTTCATCAACGTACAGATTACTGAATTTTATAATTTAATTCTAAAAGTTAATGTATGTGGAGTAGTAACATCTGCAACAATAATTTCTGAATTCTCTTGCAATCCTAATTCTAATAGTGACTTCGCTAAGTTCTGGCGAGTTTTTTCTTCTATGCTGGGAATATTTTGAATGTATAGAGTTTTTGTTTTACCAAAAATATTAGCAGTTATACCAGGATTTTTTAATTGTAATTCGCTCAGAGAACAGAGTAAATTAATAAGATCCTTTAGTTTCATATTTAAGTCTTTTACTTTGATATCCTTAGATTCTTGATGGCAGGCTAAACATTGTTTATTTTTTTCAGCTTCATATGAATAAGTATAAATTCCATCAGTGTTTGTAAAAACCTGAAAAAAATATGATAGAATTAGTAACTTAATTATTTTTAATGTCGAAACATTGAGATTAGTATTACAAATAATAAAAATCATTGTATTCTTTAGGAAGCGTAAAAAAGCATCCTATTCTTTAAGAAGCGTAAAAAATAATTTATTATCAGAATCACGAAATATTCGCATATACAAATTTTATATAAGTTATATTCTTTAAATCATTAAAGAGCATTTAGCACCATTGTTTATTTAATTATAATAGTACATTTAATGTATAACTGGTGATATAGTGAATAGTTCTAAGATTACTAACAAGGAGAATGCACACTCTGGGAAACAGATTTCAACGGGGCTTTCAGAATCGATTTCTGGTATATAAAAAAGTATAAAATATTCGTAATTGCATCTGATATGACCTTTTTTTTTAGATATGAGTCATCCAATTTCAAATAGACTTTATTTGGTTAAAAAATAATGTACCTGCTGGTAACTGTTACTTTGCAAGTATTTATTGTAGCGTTGCGAATAATCCCTAACAACGTCACAGTACTTTAACCCGAGAACCAAAATTTATTGTTAATGAGCGCCAGGCTCCGGGTTCCGGCTACCTCCTCGATGATGAGACTTCTCCAGGGCTCGCTGACACGAATGACAGCCTGAGGCGGCTGAAACCGATGGCTATAGCTGAAAACGCAAGAGAACGGGCAACACACGGCACTCGCAAATAAAACTCCACAACTTATCTTCAAGACACTCCAACTCGGACACTTTATTTCCTTACTGCAAAATAAATTACAATCTGGCTGGATTCAATTGTGCACTTCGCGCTAGCACGCTATCTATAACAAAAAAAATCCGACAATTATCGCCTGCCGCACGCCTATTCCGCCTGACCACGTTACACTTTTGTTCCATTGTACTTGCTATATATTAGTCTAGCTCTCACGCCATCATCTACGCGCAACAGGTGTAATCCTACGGCCGACTCGCGAATCCCGTTGCTCTCCCCATGAGAGAGAGAGACCTGCCAATACTCGAAGGGTCGAGGGGCAGAAAGAAACAGAGCGCGTCGACGACAGCTACATAAAACCATTTAGTGCAATCTCGTGGATGGTGTGCGATCTGGACCCGCCCACCGCATCTCTCTCTCTCTCTCTCTCTCTCTCTCTCTCTCTCTCTCTCTCTCTCTCTCTCTCTCTGTCTCTCTCTGTCTCTCACTCTCTGTCAATATTGTATACACTCATTCTCTCTCACTCACTCTCCTACGTGCCGGTGGTCTCTCTGGCTTGGGCGAACGCGCGCGCTCGCTGTTTCTCTCTCGACGCGGTTGCGCGGTATTGTCTCCGCGCATGTCGTCGCGTCCTTCGCTCGCGTATGCTTCGCGTCTGCCCCGAGGCCGCATGCTGGGGGTCATCGTACTGCGGAGTCAAGGCTGTGTTTAGGTCTTGTGTTAGTTTAGTATGTGTGTCTGTGTGTGTACACCTCGTCCGTGCTCTCGGCCCCTTCCGCTGCGGCCGCCGCCCCAACATGGCTGTCGCCGAGGAGGCCTCGTAGGCGCGCTCGGCGTCGGATTCGTTGTACTATTAACCTGGCGAGTCGACGTCGAGCGCGTGCACACGAGCCTGTGATTCAACACCCGTTGCTCGCGGAGACTACGGACGCACGCAATATTCGCCGCATCTTCGTCCGCCGTCGTCTTCTGCAGCTGCTACAGGTGGCGTCAGCTGATCGCTTCGGTGCTATGGATGAGTGTGCGTGAACAGACAAAAGAAAAAAAGACACGCATTAGCCCAATGCATCAAATGCACAATCGGGCAAGGTGTCGGGGACAGGGTTGCCAGATGGCGACTTTTTGTCTCACTTACGCTCAAAGAATGTGACGTCATTTACACGTGAGTGAAAAGGATAAAAGATCGTCATCTAGTAACCCTGGTCGGGAAGGCAGCCGGCTTTCTATCTTGTACGTGGAATTTCACGTAGCATTATGTAACGGAAAAGAACGAAATATCACAAAAGTAAACAAACAAGGTTAAAATAGAAGCACTGTTTTATTAAAATTATCAATAATCGAAAATAAGTTTGTTCACTGCGGTGTTTGGAAATCGGTTGAAAGTAGGAGTATTTCCGAAAGTACTTTTATTATCTATCCATTCACATTTTTTTCGTCCCAATCAAATAACGTTAAGTTGGTTAATAAAAGTATAAGTATACAAAAATCTAAAAAGATTGACAATAATTTTTTTCATCGCGGAGTTCGAAAATCTGCTAGAAATTAGAGCATATTCCTGAACTACTAGTCATTTTCTTTTCTTACATAGTTTTTTTGAGACAATCGGATACATATTAATTTGTTCAGAAAAAATCCTCTATTATATTAAAGTACAAATTTTCTCACGAATATTCTTCCGTCAGCCCCAACATGTGCACATCCTTTATCCTCTAATATACTCAAGTAGAGATTTCCTCACGAACATTCTTCCGTCGGCCCCAACATGTGCACACTCTCTATCCTCTATTATATTGAAGTAAAGATTTCCTCGCGAAAATTTTTCCGTCGGTCTCAACTTGTGCAGATCCTGTATCCTCGTCCTCTATTGTATTAAAGTAGAGATTTCCTCGCGAAAATTCTTCCGTCGGCTCCAACATGTGCACATCCTCTATCCTCTATTATATTAAAGTAAAGATTTCCTCACGATAATTCTTCCGTCGGCTCCATGGGATAATTCATTTAGTTTGTATTCTAAAAAACCATGCACTGTTTCTGGAGGACAACCATATCTTGTATTTATGTACTGTTTTATCTCATCGTATTCAGTCGTAACAGTATCTTTTGATTTATAATCAAGAATATTTTTATCATCTACACTGGTTTTCATTTCAATCAATGCACAATCGTGTCCCTTATAACAATATTTGAATAAATATTTGATACACAATATTGTTGAACACATTTCGACATTTATATGAGCGTTGAATTTCAATAATAAATAAGTATTGTAAGGAACAACAAACACATTATCTGACTTTTTTTCCACTCGAATAATTCATAATTTTATCATTATTTCTACGCCAATGTATTCGCTCCGTGCATGTCGTTGGAGGGGATAAGCAAAACTATCGAAGCGTTCATGGTAGCGTGAAATAGCAGTTTCTAAGGCTACTGCGTGTATTACTATATATATATCGAAAATAACCTCAACAATACATAGAAAATTAGTATTTAAATATATACAGGGTTCCCATTTGGAAACGTAAACGAGATTCTCTTCCAGCTAAACCGATAAATTCTTTCTATATTTGTGACCCTAAGGGTTTTTGGACCCAAGGAATCGAATGGCCAGGTCAAAATATCTGTAGGATGCAAAACAAAATTCATAGAAAAATTATTATTTCGAAAAATATATCTGGCGCGGCTTTTATGTAAGTTTCATAAATTTCATTTAGTTTTGAGGAGGCTATATCACCTTTAGTCAGTAGCATTTTATACAATAATACGTATTTAATGCATTTTAAAAAATTGGATATTTCCACGGGCTCGGACGGCAATTTGGTGTTCGAGATATGGCGGAACTCGAAAATCGGTAGATGTTCAAAATGAGGCTCTAGCAATCAAACGACAACTTCATAATGCAATAGCCCAACACGACGAATTCTATTATACAATCTATTTTTATTGGTGAAAGCAGCTAATGGTAGTGGTCTAATAATCTTGTTAATTGTAGCTAGTGGCCAAAATTACTACCAAAGTTTGTCGTGAGAAGGTGGCAAATAACAACAATAGTTTTTTTACGACGTTTCGGACATCCTTTATTGATTATGTCCCTCTTCAGGCAGCTAGTAACAAAGTACAAAATACAACTTATAACAACAACGTATATTAACTTAATTATGAACACATAATTTTACAAGTAACAATTAACACGTACAAAGTCTGTATTTTTTCCTGAGTATTACGGAGAACTATCTGTTCGTCAATGTAACGAGCATGACAAAATTTTCCTATTTATACCTATCATTAGTGTATTAGTGTGAGTGTAAGTAAGAACGCAACATGTACTGGCTTAATTGTGTAGAGCTTTTTGGATGTGTACACACAAGATACAACCTTCCATAACCTACTCTCCTGATATCTGTTCCACTATTGTATGTGATATTTTTTGATACTAGGAAGGAGATAGAAATTCAAAATTATTAATCATAGTGTTATATTCTTTTGGAAGTTTATTAATTTCAAATTGCTTTTTGAACAACAATCTATTTTTAATTAATTAATGTAATATTATAGCATGAAATTATTGATGTTTTCATCGACAGCTATTTATACTTCAATACGAATAATGTCATGTATAACGCTATTTAATAGTAGGTTAGGTAGCGGGCAATGTTTACAAATGACTGAAATTTTTGTAGGAGTCCAGAATTATCGCCACCGTGACTTTCGCCGAAATTGATTATTTTCTTAAAAACTAGAACACTCTTTAGTGCTAGAAAGGTTGAAATCGGCCCGGCGCGATTGACAGCGACCCAGCTACGGCGCACAGTGGGCAAAACCGACTTTTTCTTTTTCAAAATCGTATAACTTGCGATAGGAATATCCTTATTCAATGAATCTTGCTGGAGCTTCAAGATTAAGAATTGCCGAATATAGGACAACTATAGGGAAAATGATATTATAACATTATAACCTCGAAAACACGGTGTTAAAGTGTCGATTTTCTAAAAAAACTTCTTTAGTTGATTGGAGTATACGACTTCACACTATATATAAAATGTTTCAAGTCATTTTTCATAGATTACGGAGCGCTGAATTAGATAACACAATATTAATTAAAAACCTAACCTAAAATAATAGTGATGAGCTAATGATTAATAATTACATTTTTTTCATACTTAATTGTTTGTAATCTATAAGTGTACAAAATGAATGCTAATAAATAATATTTAAAATTCAAAATCAACCATATAACCTTCTAACCTCAATCTAGATATGTTATGATTACATGAATTATAATTATTTCCGTCCATAGTTCCAATAAAAGGAGATTTAAGAAGATTTACTTTACTTTTCTATTCTCTTTTACACATTATGTATTACAGAATTTAGATGCGCAAGTTTTGTTGGTTAAGAACATAACCTGAATAACAGATCCCGATTTACATTCAGTCAGCTAACCAAGAATATTGATTTCTCCTTATAAAGTACATGATTTAAGTAATTTTTCATAGATTATGGACATCTGAATCAGATAACATAATTTATATTGATTAAACACATAACCTAAAATATTAGTGATGCGCTAATGATAAAGGAATACAGTTTTGTTTACCTATTTCATGGTTTATAATGCTCAAGTGTGCTAAAAAGTATTGGCATACCAATAAATAATGTTTAAAAAATAAAAATGAACCAGAAAAAACTTCTAACCTCAATATACGTAGGTTATGATAATATGAATTATAATAGCTTACCCCATACTCTTAATTAGAGTAAATTTACTTTACGTTTCCATTCTGTTTTAGACATTATGTATTACTGAATTTAGATGCGCAATTTTTGTTGGTTAAGGACATAACTTGAATAACAGATCCCGATTTACATTCAGTCAGCTAACCAACAATCACTGATTTCTCCTTATAAAGTTAATGATTTAAGTGATTTTTCATAGATTATGGACAATTGAATCATAAAACACAATTTATATTGACTAAAAACATAACCTAAAGTATCAGTGATGCGCTAATGATGAATGAGTACAGTTATCTTCACATATTTCATGGTTTATAATGCTCAAGTGTGCTAAAAGGTATTGGCATACCAATAAATAATGATTAAAAAATGAAATGAACTAGAAAAAAATTCTAACCTCAATGTAGGTAGGTTATGATAATATGAATTATAATTGCTTACCCCATACTCTTAATTAGAGTAAATTCACTTTACTTATCCATTCTCTTTTACACATTATGTATTACTGAATTTAGATACGCAAGTTTTGTTGGTTAAGAACATAACCTGAACATCAGATCCCGATTTACATTCAGTCAGCTAACAAAGAATCACTGATTTCTCCTTATAAAGTAAATGATTTAAGTGATTTTTAATAGATTATGGACAATTCAATCATAAAACACAATTTATATTGATCTTCACATATTTCATGGTTTATAATGCTCAAGTGTGCTAAGAGGTATTAGCATACCAATAAATAATGTTTAAAATATGAACTGACCAAAAAAAACTTCTAACCTCCATGTAGGTAGGTAATATGGTAATATGAATTACAATTAATACTGTCAACCGCAAGTTTTTTTGGTTAAGGCCATAACCTGAATAATACATCCCGATTTATATTTCGTAGGCTAACCGAAATCCATAGACTTATTGCTATATAGTAAATGTTTAAAGTCTATTTCCATATTTATGGGCAGCTGTATTATTTTCACATTTTTTTTATTTCAATTTTTAAACATTATTTATTGGTATGCCAATACCTTTGAGCACACTTGTGCATTATAAACCATGAAATAGGTAAACAAAACTGTACTCCTTTATCATTAGCGCATTACTAATATTTTAGGTTATGTGTTTAATTAATATAAATTGTGTTATCTGATTCAGTTGTCCATAATTTATGAACAATTACTTAAATCATTTACTTTATAACGAGAAACCAATGATTCTTGGTTTGCTGACTGAACATAAATCGGGATCTGTTATTCAGGTTATGTTCTTAACCAACAAACCTTGCGCATCTAAATTCAGTAATACATAATGTGTAAAAGAGAATAGAAAAGAAAAGTAACTAAACTCTAATTAAGAGTATGGGGTAAGCATTTATAATTCATATTATCATAACCTACATACATTGAGGTTAGAAGTTTTTTCTTGTTCATTTCATTTTCTAAACATTATTTATTAGTATGCTTATAACTTTTAGCACACTTGAGCATTATAAACCATGAAATATGTGAAGAAAAATGTACTCATTTATCATTAGCGCATCACTAATATTTTAGGTTATGTTTTTAATGAATATAAATTGGGTTTTCTGATTCAGTAATTCATAATCTATGAAAAATTACTTAAGTCATGTACTTTATAAGGAGAAATCAATATTCTTGGTTAGCTGATTGAATGTAAATCGGGATCTGTTATTCAGGTTATGTTTTTAACCAACAAAACTTGCGCATCTAAATTCAGTAATACATAATGTGTAAAAGAGAATGGAAAAGTAAAGTGAATTTACTCTAATTAAGAGTATGGGGTAAGCAATTATAATTCATATTACCATAATCTACCTACATTGAGGTTAGAAGGTTTTTCTGGTTCATTTAATTTTTTAAACATTATTTATCAGTATGCCAATACCTTTTAGCATACTTGATCATTATAAACCATGAAATATGTGAAGATAACTGTACTCATTCATCATTAGCGCATCACTGATACTTTAGGTTATGTTTTTAATGAATATAAATTGTGTTATCTGATTCAGTTGTGCATAATCTATGAAAAATTACTTAAATCATTTACTTTATAAGGAGAAATCAGTGATTCTTGGTTAGCTGACTGAATGTAAATCGGGATCTGTTTTTCAGGTTATGTTCTTAACCAACAAAACTTGCGCATTTAAATTCTGTAATACATAATGTATAAAAGAGAATAGAAAAGTGAAGTAAATCTTCTTAAATCTCCTTTTATTAGGACTATGGACGGATATAATTATAATTCATGTAATCATAACATATCTAAATTGAGGTTACAAGGTTATATGGTTAATTTTGAATTTTAAATATCATTTATTAGCATTCATTTTGTACACTGATAGATTACAAACAATTAAGTATGAAAAAAATGTAATTATTAATCATTAGCTCATCACTATTATTTTAGGTTAGGTTTTTAATTAGTATTAATTGTGCTATCTAATTCAGCGCTCCGTAATCTATGAAAAATGACTTTAAACATTTGATATATAGTGTTAAGTCGTATACTCCAATCAACTAAAGAAGTTTTTTTAGAAAATTGACCCTTTAACACCGTGTTTTCGAGGTTATAATGTTATAATATCATTTTCCCTATAGTTTTCCTATATTCGGCAATTCTTAATCTTGAAGCTCCAGTAAGAGTCATTGAGTATGGATATTCCTATCGCAAGTTATACGATTTTGAAAAAGAAAAAGTCGGTTTTGCCCACTGTACGGCGTCGAAGCCACATCGAGTGATAGCGAAAAGAGAGAGCACAACAATCGCATGATAATGCGCACGATTTATTATTATGATTTTAAAATAATCTTATTGGAGAAATAATAAAAATCGAAGCTTCAGGTTAATTTTTTAAAAAGCAAAGACAAATTAAATATGCACACACATCATCCTAGTATTTAATATTGATTGAATAAGATTTTTGCCGACTATAAGTATTAAATAAGAATTGAAATATTATACATATGAACCATAGAAGGTAAATTAGAAAAGACAATGTGAAATAAGAAAGTCAATGAATTTCTATTATTCTTCCTTATTTTATCAACAAAATTTTCAATGAACAATAATTGAACATGAAGTAAACGTACGATATAGCTATAAACGCTTTTTTTAAATATTTGCCAACGGTGGAGGCACGTTATTGCTAAATAATTATCGCAAACTTTTTTTTTATAAAAATATAATTTCTAAAATTTTGTTTTGCTAATATATTTTTTTCTAAAAATAATATATTACATTTTTACCTTATAACTCAATGATTTTAAATAAGCTACCATATCATTATTTTCAACGTAATCGTAGTACTTAGAGACGATATTTGCTATTCTTTCTTCAATTCTCTTTCTCTTAGGATCTTGTCGTTTCCGTATTTTTTGTCCCAACTGTTATTGCCACCGCATTATCTCTGAGTCGGCTTGTTCTTTTGCTATTTCTACGAGAAAAGTATAAAAACTTGGATGATCTTTTCCAATTACAACTTGCAACCGATTATGCCACCTTTTAGAAATATTGTTTGTGCAAGCCGTTCCCTGCAATACGGAGTGATATTGGCTCCATAAGGTTGAGCTGTATCGAGGTTGAACTGCACGACGTCTTCCTCGAGCTCTTCGGCCTCGAACATACGTCTTCTCAAAGTATTCGTAAATTCCGATAAAATATTAACGTTAAAAAAGTGTGTAATTACAATTTTTTTACATACTTTGGCGATATTTAAATTTAAAGTTTTCCGAAACTTATAAATCTTGCGTGCGGCAGTCACGGAACAGTATTGGCAGTACATCTTCCGTAAAGATAGCTCTACAACATCTCATATATTACAGAGACTTTGAGCGACACTTTTAGCCGGACTTTGAGCGAGACTCAATGGGAGACTTTTAAAGAAAATTCTAGCCAGTAATCAAGGCTAGACTTCCAATAATCCTTCTACCAAGACATTTAGCGGAACATTAAGCAAGAGATTTTTAGCAGAATATTGAGCGAGATTTAAAGCGAGACTTTTGACAAGACTTTTAAAGAGAGAGATTTTGCAAATCATCTTGCGATATTTTGAACGAGAGTTTTGACAAGACATTGCTTTTCGAAAATGATAGATTGAACCGTCGGGTACTCTAATTCGTTACGCCCGGATTTCGGTGCATGCATAATTTATTGTCCATCGGGCTATTTTTTCAAATATTACAGATCTGGATTTTGACGATGGATTCTTGTAGAGAATGTTTTAGTGCATCTTTTTATTTACAATAATTATGCGGCGAAATCCTGGCTTAACGAATTACAGCATCCGGCTGTTTGATTAGGCTATCGACGATTTACAATATTGCAGTAATATTCGTACAAAATGAAACAACAAAGATCCAATATAACATTTAATATTGTAAAAATATTGCATTTTTTCACGCTTGTGCAGTACTAATCGATACTACCACTAGAACGTCTTGTATGAGAGGGACTTTAAGCGAGACTTTTAGCAGGATTTGTGACGAGACTTTGTGATTATATCACAGATAGAGAAAAGAGACTTTGACACATATATTACAGAAAGAAAAAAGAGACTCTGTGCAAGACTTCGCGCGACACTTTGAGCGAGACTTTTGCAGAACTTAGAGCGAAACGTTAAGCCAGATTTTTAACGAACATTTAGAGAGAGATTTGTCAACAATTCTAGAAAGCAAGCAAGACGAGACTTTCAATAAGCCTTCTACCAAGACATTTAACCCAGACTTTAAGGTTCAGGGATTACATAAAAATGCAGCTAATAAATCAGAGTTTGTATATGATGTTACTCAATATAAAAGCAGAAGACACGAATTTTTTCAGTATTTTTCATCGCGCATTTCTTCAAGAAAAAAATTCTTTGTTAAACAAGTGTGTTTAACACAAGCTCTTATGGGAGAGTGAGGTTATGTGGTCTTTAAACGTAAAAATCCCCTATAAAAAACAGAAATAGTATTGAAAAACCTTAAGTTTAATAGCCAAATTATGAAAGAATAAAAATGAAGAGGCATCATTGTCGCTTACCAGTCATTTAAGAAAGAAGTAAGCGAAAACGTCCACAAGAAGCTGAGTTCGTAGACTACGCGAGGAGGTGCGTGGTAAGCGGGTAGCCGTCGCGGGGAGAGAGGTGATCCTCTAACCTCGTCCCGCAGTTGAAATCACTGAACATACTTAAATGAGTTTTGTAGCGAAACTTTGAACGAGGCTTTGGCGGTACTTCTAACGAGTATTTTAGCGCGAGATTTTGCAATACTCAGCGAGTAATTAACCGCAGACTTTCAGTGAGCCTTCCAGCAATACATTTAGGCAAGGTTTTCATCGAAATTTCTAGCGACACTTTGAACGAGACTTTTAGCAAGATATTTATGCCAGATTTTGTGGGAAACTTCCAACAAGACTATTAGCGTAACATTTAGCAAGATTTATAGCAAGTATTTCGTTGTAAACTTTCAATGAGCCTTATACCAAGACACTTGGGCGAGAGTTCAAACGAGATACCTAGTGAGACTTTAAGCGAGACTTTGATCGATACTTTGAGCGAGACATTCAGCGAGACATTTAGCGGAGATTTTTAGCGAGACATTTAGCGAGACTTTGTGCTAGATTTCGTGCGAGACTTACAAGGAAACCGATCGAGGTGTCCGCCTCCGATTTTCCTGAATTTTTTATATGTTGTAGAGGACCGAAAAATAAGAGACTCGCAATTTTTTTTATCGGCCCAATCCCTTATTAAAGGGGTGAAAACCGCCCTTAAAGTTTACCCCCGAAAACGGTTTTTTTTAATATCTTAAGTTCTAATCGATATTTTGAAATGAAACAAAATGGAAAATATTTCTCCTTGAATTATATAACCATCAAGTATAGTTTGGTCCTCGAGGGTGGCAACCCTTACTTTTTATTTTAGAAAAACCTTATTTTTTAAACAATTTCTGCATATAATATTTGCAATAAAATTAATTAATTATTATAAAAATCATTTTTTGACTTAAAATAAAAAATAAAGTTTACGTGTTTCAGGGTTTTTGCAAATAAACACGTCATCAGGGGTAAACAACCGTTTAGGCACAAAATACTTTCAAACTATTAAAATTAATATTTTAAGTTATATATAATGCATAATTTATTTTTATTTGGGCTATTTTTCTATGGGCCCAATTTCCTATTAAAGGGGTAAAACGCACCCCTAAAAAAAAAACAAAATGAAAAATATTTCTCTTTGAAATGCCAAATTAGCTACCCTTATATTTTATTTCGGAAAAATTTTTTTTTTTAATTTTTTTTTATACAATATTTGCAATCAAATTAAATAATTATTATTAAAATTCAAAATCAAAGTTGACTTGTTTTAGGATTTTTTCTAATAACAACATTATTGGGGTTTAGGAGCCCCTTGGGCACGTATACTTACAATTAGTACCTTTGAAATAAATATTTTGAGGTGTATGGTGCGTATAATCAGAATAAATAATCATGGATATTTTATTTATTGCAAATTGATTTATCTATAGGCTCAATTTTCTATTTAATGAATAAAAATCACTGACAAAGAATTTGACAATTTTGTTATTTTAATGTTCAAAATATAATAGCATAAGATAAATAGAGGAATAAATAATTACATGACTATATTTTTATTATTTCTGCATAAATATTTGTATGCAGAAAAGCTTTTAAAAGCTGAGCCAGGATTAAAATTATTTTCATGGTATATTTTGCAATTAGTTTTTTTTTTTATATCACTGCTTGATAATTATGGTTTACTTATAATTTTAGAATATTTATGTTTGCGTATTTAGGCATATCACATTATATTTCATTTGTACTTTTTCATAAATACTTATTTTTAAGTAAATATTTTCCTGATTTCTATTTATATATATGAATAAGCGATTTTTTGTAAGCTCATCTTGTAAACATGCATAAGCAAAGATGACGCAAGTGAGCTTGGAGTCCACGGCTGCCTAAAAACGGATTAGTTAGTCAGTATATTTTTATCGGTTCTGTTGCGAGGTACAAATTTTCGAGAGTCCGCTATTTGTTTTTTTCCTACAATAGAATTTATTATTTCATAAAAATCAAAGAATAGAAAAAATGAAGGTAAATCCTATCAACGTCATAAATTTATTATTGGCAGCATTCTCAGGGCTTCAGATACCAGAAAGTCCTGTTAATCTTGTTGAAATGGATTTAGCTGAAAAATTCGAAAATATTTTATACGACAGTATGAATAATTTTAATGTGATTGAAACAATGGAAGAAGAAACATTAGATTTTCAGGAGCAATTTAAAAATTATGAAGTACAAGCCATTGAAGATGACGCAATTTTCAATGAAAAAAAAGATTATGATGTATGTTCATACGATGATGCAGAGTTGAGCTTCGATTATGAAAAAAGAGCAGTCGAATATTGGAGATCAGGTAAAACTAAAAAAAATCGCAGTATAGAAAGTGTTAAACATCGATTTAAATTAGTTAATTCAGAACGGCAACTGCGTCGATGGGCTAGTCAAATCAACAAAGGTGGAACTTACAAAGAAAAATTATATCAAATTTCTGAATTTGTTTTAAAAAATCTCAAAGAATCTTTCGAAGCTGGCCATATTATTCACGATATTGATATACGTAGGTGGGCCTTAGAAGCTAAAAATAATTTAGAATTTAATGATGTTAGATTCAAAGCAAGTGATTTCTGGCTGCGAAAATTTAAGAAAGCTCACAGAATTGTCAGTAGAAAAATCAACAAATTTATAACAAAAAAAAAACTCTTGAGGACAAAGAAACTGTAAATCAAGAAGCCAGTAAATTTGTAGCCGACATCAAACTACTGATTTCAGAAGTTGGAACTGAAAATACCTACAATGCTGATCAAAGTGGATTTCAATTAGAATTACATACTGGTCGTACATTAGCAGAAGAAGGAACAAAGACTGTTGAATGTATTGTGCAATCTGTTTCATCAACAACACATAGTTATACAATATTACCTACAATTAATGCTCTGGAAAATTGCTCTCTCCATTATTTATAGTTTTAAAAGAGACTAAAGATGAATTTGGACCAATAATACAAAAAAATTTATTTCAGCCAGATAACATATGTTTGATGGCATCTAAATCTGGCAAAGTGACATCATGTGAGTGAAATTAAATAAAGTGTACTTGTATTCGTAAACTTGTAGCTTATATCTATTTTAAAAATTTTACTTGTAAACTTTTAATTTCAGTAGACTCATATTAAAAAAGATTTACAATAATTAGTAAATTATTTTTAAAATAAGGTATTTTAACGTAAACTCCGAAAATTATAAAGTTCTTGTAAATTATCAATGAATTTCATTATTTATTTTTGTTAATTTGATTTCATGTAATAAATCTAAATAAATAAATGTAATAATAAATAATATATATATATATATATATATATATATATATATATATATATATATATATATATATATACATATATATATATATATATATATATCTGTTCACCCTATGTTTCAGGACTTTTCATTGGTTTACCGCTATATTTCAGGACATTTGCATGTTTTCAGGACTGTACTGAATTAGGAATATGTTTACCGCTACCTTTCAGGACATTTTTGTATTATTCAGGACATTTAGGGTTTCTTTCACAACGTTCTTTTCAGTAAATTTTTTTCCGAAATCAACGTAAAATACTGCGGAACTGAAAGGGGCGCCGCAGGCGCCGTGGTGTTAGTCAACACCCTGAGGGATATTATTTCTTTAGTCACTTATATACTGTTTAACGTTTTATACCTACTTCTATTGCAGAAAACCTGTAGGTGTCCTGGAAGGTAGTGGTGTACTAAGTTTTATATATATATATATATATATATATATATATATATATATATATATATATATATATATATATATATATATATATATATATATATATATATATATATATATATATATATATATATATATATATATATATATATATATATATATATATATATATATATATATATATATATATATATATATATATATATATATATATAATTATCCCCCATCCGTTTATGGAGCCCATCCCTGTATATTAGTACCTACCGCCCAGAGATCCCTATGGCAAGTGACTAAAGAAATAATGGACCCTGGGGTTATAGACTCTAGATCGGGCTCCATAAACGCCCGAGAAAAATATTTTATGGGATCCGGGCTCCATAAAAGAAAACGGGCTCCATAAATATGCTCATGTGTATAAAAGGGCTCCATAAATCTGTTAAAACAAATATATATATATATATATAAAAATACAAATAGCAATAGTTTACTATAATGACCTGCAAAATTTATTTGTTTACAATTTATTTTTAGATCATTTTCGGAAATGGTTAAGGGATGTATTTTTTCCAAATGTTGGAAAAAATAGTATACTATTGCTAGATTCTTGGAGTGGACATTGCACAGAAGCAGTCGAAAGAGAAAAACCTGATGATAAAAACATCAAACTTTTCAAAATTCCTAAAGGTACAACTGGAAAAATACAACCGCTGGATGTGTTTGGTTTTCGTATATGGAAAAATTTTGTGAGATACTTTTCCGATAGTGTAATTTTGTTGGATAAGGATATAAGTTTGCACGTACGAAATAATGTAATTAAATTGCACTCTCTGGTGCACAATCAGTTATCTTCTCCTCGATACGTAAATCTTTTTAAATACTCTTGGTATAAAAGAAGTTATATCGATAATAAACCAAATGAATTTTTAAATCCGGTGGACTTTAGCTTTGTTGGATCCCAAGCTCATTGTGAGGTACCAGGATGTAAAAATACTGCTATTATAAAATGTTCATGGTGTCAAAAATCACTCTGCTTAAAACATGTTTTGAAGATGTTCATTATTGTTCAACCTATAATCCTTAAACAAAATTAATTGCGATAAGAACTAAATTATAAGCTCCTTTGTATAGAGTTTCTTTGAATATTTTTTGACTGTTTGTGAAAATATACCTATATTTTACTTTTAATAAAAATTAATTAAATAATAACAATTAATATTTTATATTATATTTTTCTATTTATATTTTAATTTTTTTATTTTTATTTATATTTTTCTATTCGTTAGATTAGTCAATCATTTAACTCACCTATTCTTTTCCCAGTTCCATCCTTTTTATTTACCTATAAATACGAACAAAATATTCGAATATAAATTGCACAATAAGTATAAGAGTTTATAAGTGACTTCATTAATTACGCTATCTCGATAAAAAAAACTGACACAAAAATAAACTAAATCTGCATTATACACCTCAAAATATTTATTTCAATGGTTCAATTGTAAGTATACTTGTCCAAGGGGCTGCTAAACCCCGATAATGCTTTTATTAGAAAAATCCTAAAACAAGTCAACTTTGATTTTGAATTTTAATAATAATTACTTAATTTTATTGCAAATATTGTATACAAAAAAAATAAAAAAAAAAAAAATTTTTCCGAAATAAAATATAAGGGTAGCTAATTTGGCATTTCAAAGAGAAATATTTTTCATTTTGTTTCATTTTAAATTTGAATCTGAACTTGGGATATTCAGATAAAACCTATTTTATGAGTGATTTTTAGGGGTGCGTTTTACCCCTTTAATAGGAAATTGGGCCCATAGAAAAAATAGCCCAAATAAAAATAAATTATGCATTATATATAACTTAAAATATTAATTTTAATAGTTTGAAAGTATTTTGTGCCTAAAGGGTTGTTTACCCCTGATGACGTGTTTATTTGCAAAAACCCGGAAACACGTAAACTTTATTTTTTATTTTAAGTCAAAAATGATTTTTATAATAATTAATTAATTTTATTGCAAATATTATATGCAGAAATAGTTTAAAAAATAAGGTTTTTCTAAAATAAAAAGTAAGGGTTGCCACCCTCGACGACCAAAATATACTTAATGGTTACATAATTCAAGGAGAAATATTTTCCATTTTGTTTCATTTCAAAATATCGATTAGAACTTAAGATATTAAAAAAAAACCGTTTTCGGGGGTAAACTTTAAGGGCGGTTTTCACCCCTTTAATAAGGGATTGGGCCGATAAAAAAAATTGCGAGTCTCTTATTTTTCGGTCGTCTACTACATATCAAAAATTCAGGAAAATCGGAGGCGGACACCTCGATCGGTTTCCTTGTTAGAGCCAGACTTTAATAGAGCGAGATTTGGGGAGACATTTAACAATATTTTAAACGAGAGTTTTGACAAGACTTTTTTATCGAAAATGAGATTATGCTATCAACGATTTCCAATATTGCAGTAATATTCGTATAAAATTAACCTTTTTTTAACTGCGTGAGTGGTGAATACATCAACCAGTAGTCAGAGGGTGACTTTCTGTAAGGAATTCATTGAATTTGTTTATAAATTTCTATTCTAATAAGAGGTCGGTTTGACCTGAAATTTCCCGGCAGTTAAAAGTTAAACAACAAAGATCCAATATAACATTTAACATTGGAAAAATATGGCCTCAAGGTAGCTACAAGATTGTACAATATTGCTGCAAGATTAGGGGAGACCCGGGCAAGTCGGTACACCCCGGCAAGACGAATCACCCAATTATCATGCATAATATGATAGATGGCGATTAACTAATAGTATGTATTAATAGATAACAGCATTGTTGACTGTATGCCAGTGTAATTTGGGCGCCCGCGCTGAGAACGCTGACAAGATAGATGAAATTTTTTCATTTTTTCATTTTTTCCTTTTTCCAGAATTAATAAAAAAATAGTTCAAGTCACCCCGAGTGCATATAACAGGTCGATGAGCCTGCTACTACAGCCAAGCTCTTAAAATAACTTTAACGAAACGCGATGGTAAACCGAAATTGATTTTTTTTCTACTTGTAGACCCATGCAAGCCAGGTTCGGCCAGAGCTGATAGAAAAATAGTTCAAGCCACCCTCGAGTGCACATGATAGTTCGATTCGTTTAATGATGCAATGCAGCCCTAAAGTCGAATTTACGTAATTTTACGGCCAGCTGAAATTAATTTTTTTACTACCAGTAGACGTATGCAAGCCGCGTTCGGCCAAAAGTAATAGAAAAATAGTTTAAGTCGCCCTCGAGTGCATATAAGAGGTAGATGCACATGCTGCTGCCAAGCAGCCCCAAAGACGACTTTTACGTAACGCGACGACAAACCAAAATTAATTTTTATTCTACCAATAGACCCATGCAAGCTGGGTTCGTCCAGAACTAATAGAAAAATAGTTCAAGTCACGCTCAAGTGCATATAACAGGTAGATGGGCATACTACTGCAGCTAAGCACTAAAAATGACTTTAACGAAACCCAACGATAAACCGAAATTAATTACTTTTCTACCAGTAGACCCGTGCAAAATGGGTACGGCAGGTACTAATAGAAAAGTAGTTGAAGCAAACCTCGGGTGCATATGATAGGTTGATTCACTTGCTGCTGCAAAGCAGCCCTAAAAACGACTTTTAGGTATCATTACGGCAAACCGAAATTAACTTTTATTCTACCAATAGACCCATGCAAGCCGTGTTCTGCCAGAACTATTAGAAAAGTAGTTCAAGTCACCCTCGTGTCCATATGGTAGGTCGATTCACTTGATGATGCAATGCAGCCCTAAAGTCGACTTTTACGTAATGCGACGGCAAACCGAAATTGATTTTTCTACTACCAGTAGACGTGTGCCAGCTGCGTTCCGCTAGAACTAATAGCAAAATAGTTCGAGTCACCCTCGAGTGCATATAACAGGTCGATGGGCCTGCTACTACAGCTAAGCTCTAAAAATAGCTTTAACGAAACGCGACGGTAAACAGAAATTAATTTTTTTTACCAGTAGACCCGTGCAAGTCAGGTTCGGCCAGAACTAATAGGACAATAGTTCATGTCACCTTCGAACGCATATAACAGGTTGGTGCGCCTGCTGTTGCAAAGTAGGCCTAAAGATGAGTTTTACGTAACGTGAAGGGAAGTCAAAATCAATTTTTTTCTACCAGTAGATCCGTGCAAGCCGCGTTCGTCCTGAATTAATAGAAAAATATTTCTTAAGGGAATCGATGAAATAATGAGTACACAAGATAATTTAATTCATTCTGTGCAACGTTTCGGTAATACAATTATTACCTTTATCAAGCACTGTAAATTTATTTAACTTATTATTTTACAATATGTCAAAGTAGTTCTCTATTTACCAAGATAGTCAAACGTTCTTCCCATATTATTTGGTGTAGTCAAGGGTATAAACTATGGAATAATTATAAGCACAAGTATTGATCTAGAAAAAACAACAAAAACATACATGTTTTTTGCACAAAAATTGAACTCAGCTAGTTAACAATTAAATATATTTTTTACTTCCAGTCCTTCTTATTTTATTTTATTTTAAATTTTGTGGAAAATTTTAATAAAAATTTTAACATCACAATAATAAATTAATACGTAAGCCAACACAATAATAAATTAACGCGTAATAATAAATTAACACGATAATAAATTAACACGTAATAATAAATTAACACAATAATAAATTAACACGTAATAATAAATTCACACAATAATAAATTAACACGTAAATTAAGCAAAAGCAGTCAAGATTTTAAAAAGAAGAACCGAGATGTTGATACTTTAACGTGTCAAACGTAAGTGAAATAAAAATAAAATTGAGATTTGAATTCGGCAGAACGACAACTGTCATGCGTACAAACGTCGAATTCAAATCTACATGATAATTTCGGGCTACTAGGCCCTATGACGGCAAATTTGAATTGAATGTATAAGGACTAGAGTTTACAATTTTTTATTTCTTTTTAATTTTTGTAACAACTGATTATAATGTGTACTTAAATTTTGAGTGTCTTCTTTAATGTTTATAGTTATCTTGTAAACGTATGTGAATCATTTCTGAAATTAATCTTTTTCTCCAGTTACTTTCATTATCTAAAATTTGGACGTTGTCAAATTCAAATTCATGATTATCTATGGTCATATGTTCATTAATAACACATTGTCTACTTTTTTTGTATTGGCAATATGTTCATTAACTCTCACTTTCAGCATACGTTTACTTTCTCCTATGTATGTTGCGTTACAATCTTTACAGTTAATTTTGTACACTATATTCGGTTGCTCATTTTTTTCCGTTTTATCCTTTCCTCTAATGATAAATTGGTTTAAATTATTTTCTATTTTTGGTATTGCTCTTATACCTACCTTTTCGGGAAGGTTTTTAAATTTTCAATCCGATCACCCAATAAGCCAAAAAAGAGCAATGGTAATATTTTAACGGACAGGGCCTTGTTACTTGCCGATGTAAGATTTCAGGGAAAAAATGTACAATTAATTAAAAAATTTTTACTAAATAATTCATATCCAATCAAATTTATTGAATTTCATATTAAAAGAAGAATTAATAAAATAAAATATACTAATAATAATAAGAATAATAACAACAATAATAATAATAGATACAAAACTTACATCAGTTTACGATATATACCAAGATTTTTTGAGAAGGTTTCCCACAGTTTAAGTAATCTGGGTATAAGAACAGTACCAAAAATAGAAAATAATTTAAACCAATTTATCATTAGAGGAAAGGATAAAACGGAAAAAAATGAGTAACCGAATATAGTGTACAAAATTAACTGTAAAGATTGTAACGCAACATACGTAGGAGAAAGTAAACGTATGCTGAAAGTGAGAGTTAATGAACATATTGCCAATACAAAAGAAGTAGACAAACAATGTGTTATTAATAAACATATGACCATAAATAATCATGAATTTGAATTTGACAACGTCCAAATTTTAGATAATGAAAGTAACTGGAGAAAAAGATTAATTTCAGAAATGATTCACATACGTTTACAAAATGCTATAAACATTAAAGAAGACACTCAAAATTTAAGTACACATTATAATCAGTTGTTACAAAAATTAACAAGAAATAAAAAATTGTAAACTCTAGTCCTTATATATTCAATTCAAATTTGCCACCATAGGGCCTAGTAGCCCGAAATTATCATGTAGATTTGAATTCGACGTGTGTACACATGACAATTGTTCTGCCGAATTCAAATCTCAATTTTGTTTTTATTTCACTTACGTTTGACACGTTAAAGTATCAACATCTTGGTTCTTCTTTTTAAAATCTTGACTGCTTTTGCTTAATTTGCGTGTTAATTTATTATTGTGTTAATTTATTATTGTGGTGGTTTATGTATTAATTTATTATTGTGATGTTAAAATTTTTATTAAAATTTTCCACAAAATTTAAAATAAAATAAAATAAGAAGGACTGGAGGTAAAAAATATATTTAATTGTTAACTAGCTGAGTTCAATTTTTGTGCAAAAAACATGTATGTTTTTGTTGTTTTTTCTAGATTAATACTTGTGCTAATTATTATTCCATACTTTATACCCTTGACTACACCAAATAATATGGTAAAATGTCTGACTATCTTTGTAAATAGAGAACACCTTTGACATATTGTAAAATAATAAGTTAAATAAATTTATACTGCTTGATAAAAGTAATAATTGTATTACCGAAACGTTGCACAGAATGAATTAAATTATCTTGTGTACTCATTATTTCATCGATTCCCTTAAGAAATACAATGAACATGGGTGATAAAGTCAACTACAATAACAGAAAAATATTTTGAAATATAATGGATCGATCCGAAGGAGGCAGGTAAAAAGGAAAAACAAGTTTTTACTTTAAATTTGTGCAACGTTTCGTTGGCATGGTCCGCTAACCTCTTCAGGCTATAATTTATTAACAAAAAGGTTTTTAATTACAATATATAAAAAGAACTATCACTTGTATAAAGGAATAGTATATACCTTATTTTACCTAGCACATAACGTCAATGAAAGCAATACAGTGGTGTACATTCGTATTTATAGTCGTAAGATCCTTGTATTTACAAACAAGGCCAAAAATAAACAGAGCGATGCATAGTATATTAATTTAAAAGGCGCAGTAATGGAAAATACAAACTGTTTAATGATTTTACATCTTCTTTTTTATTGATATTGTTTTTATCGCATTTAATATGGATCATTTCAGATAGAGTGCGTTTTTTGTAGTTTGTTTCGTAATCTAAAATTTTACTATTTTTCCAGTCGAAGTCATGTGAGAATTTGTTCATATGTTGTTTTACTACTGCTTCTGGGTTATTAGTTTTTTGATGTTCTTTAATTCTCGTTTTTAGAGTACGTTTAGTTTCCCCTGTATATGAAGCTGGGCATGACTTATAGAAGAACTTATATACTAGGTTAGTCCGATCCCATTTATCGGTATTAGATAGCCTAGACAGAAGATTTGAATATGTACATAACAATTGTAAAATTCCTTTTCACGACATCGTTACTTGCACAAAATTTTTGTTTTCTAATACTTTTTTCTCGTTCAATAATAAGTTTTATCGACAAATTGAAGGTACACCTATGGGTTCTCCCATTTCACCCTTGTCCGCAGATATGGTGTTAGATGACTTAGAAACAAATTGTCTAAAAAACTTAGAAGATAACTATAACGTCAAACCTCTCTTTTACTTCCGTTACGTAGATGATACCCTTATGTGTATTGAGAAAAAACATATCGATCTAGTTATAAATATCTTTAATTCATACAATAAACGTTTACAATTTACGTATGAACTTGAACAAGACAAAAAAATCAACTTTCTAGATATTTCCTTAATTCGTCACAATAATTCTATTATTACAGATTGGTTTAACAAACCCCCCTCTTCCGGTAGACTGACAAATTATCTCTCCAACCATCCCACTCAACAAAAAATAAACATAGACTATAACCTCGTCGATAGGGCTATTTCTCTTTCACACAAACAATTTCATAACAAAAATCTAAAAATGGTCAATCAAATCCTAAGAGACAATAATTACCCTAACAAATTTATCAACCGTCATACACGTATTAGGATGCACACAATTAAACATAAACAACCCTAAAAAAGTACACCATTACACAATAGATCTATCTCTTACATCTCTTTATCGTTTAATGACCAATACGAAAAAATAGCAGCAATTTTAAAACCATTCAAATTTTGTGCTCTACCCATAGTTAAAAAAAGTTTCAACTCAGTTATCAAACTAGGTAAAGACCATACCGATAAATGGGACCGGACTAACCTAGTATATAAGTTCTTCTGTAAGTCATTCCCAGCTTCATATACAGGGGAAACTAAACGTACTCTAAAAACGAGAATTAAAGAACATCAAAAAGCTAATAACCCAGAAGGAGTAGTAAAACAACATATGAACAAATTCTCACATGACTTCGACTGGAAAAATAGTAAAATTTTAGATTACGAAACAAACTACAAAAAACGAACTCTATCTGAAATGATCCATATTAAATGCGATAAAAACAATATCAATAAGAAAGAAGATGTAAAATCATTGAACAGTTTGTATTTTCCGTTACTGCGCCTTTTAAATTAATACTATGCATCACTCTGTTTATTTGTGGCCTTGTTTGTAAATACAAGGATCTTACGACTATAAATAGGAATGTACACCACTGAATTGCTTACATTGACGTTATGTGCTAGGTAAAATAAGATATATACTATTCCTTTATACAAGTGATAGTTCTTTTTATATATCGTAATTAAAAACCTTTTTGTTAATAAATTATAGCCTGAAGAGGTTGGCGGACCATGCCAACGAAACGTTGCACGAATTTAAAGTGAAAACTTGTTTTTTCTTTTTACCTACCTCCTTCGGATCGATCCATTATATTTCAAAATAAACAATTGGAGAGCAATATTCATATTTAACTCAATAATAGAAAAATAGTTCTAGCCACCCTCGAGTACATATGATAGGTCGATTAGCTTGCTTCTGCAAAGCAGTCCCTAAAACGACTTTTACGTATTACGACGGCAAACCTAAATTAAATTTTTTTTCTACCAGTAGACCGCTGCAAGCCGCGTTTGTCCAGAACTAATAGAAAAACAGTTCAAGTAACCCTCAAGTGTATATAACAGGTAGATGCGCATGCCGCCGCAAAGCAGCCTCAAAGACGACTTTTATGTAACGCGACGGCAAACCAAAATTAATTTTTTTTCTACCAGAAGATCCGTGCAAGTCGCGTTTGTCCTGAATTAATAGAAAAATAGTTCATGCCACCCTCGAGTGCATATGTTAGGTCGACTCACTTGCTGCTGCAAAGCAGCCTTAAAAACTACTTTTACGTATCGCGACGGCAAACTGAAATTAAATTTTGTGTCTATCAAGAGACCCGTGCAAGCCGCATTTGTCCAGAACTAATAGAACAATACTTCATTTCAATTTCGAGCGCATATAACAGGTTGCTGCGCCTGCTGTTGCAAAGCAGCCGTAAAGACGAATTTTACGTAACGTGACGGAAAACCAAAATTAATTTTTATTCTACGATTAGACTCATGCAAGCCGTGTTCTGCCAGAATTAATAGAAAAGTAGTTCAAGTCACCCTCGTGTCCTATAGTATATGGTAGGTCAGTTCACTTCATGATGCAAAGCAGCCTTAAAAACGACTTTAACAAAATGCGACGGTAAACCGAAATTGATTTTTTTCTACCAGTAGACTCCCGTACAAGCCGCGTCCGGCTAGAACTAATAGAAAAATAGTTCAAGTCACACTCGATTGCACATAACAGGTAAATGGGCCTGCTACTATAGCCAATCTCTAAAAATAACTTTAATCCTTAGAGGGCCGGGATTTCAAAAATTTTAAAAGCTCATAATTTGTACTGAAAAGTGATCTGAGGTCCCCAAGTTAGAACCAAACCAAGGTCGGATGTTGGCGAGACAGACCATAACGCCTCAAGGCGTCATCCCGGTCCTCTAAGGGTTAACGACACGCGACGGCAAACCGAAATTGTTTTTTCTACTACCAGTAGACGTGTACAAGCCGAGTTCTGCCAGAAGTAATAGAACAATAGTTCAAGTCACCCTTGAGTGCATATGATAGGTCACTTGATGATGAAATGCAGTCCTAAAGTCAATTTTTACGTAACGCGACGGCAAACCGAAATTGATTTTTAGGCACGACCGCTTCTCGGGAGAGCCTTATATTTTCGTCAGGGCGAAAATTGTAACAGTTCAAATTCTGAAAATTTACAACATAAAAACTATTTTCCACCCAAAAGAAGTACATTTTAAGCGTTTTCAGAGATGTATGTACGTTTGTACGTATGTATGTGATCAAGTAACCCGATTATCTCAGCGAAATTTCGACGGATCCAAACGGGGTTTGGGAAATATACTCGTCTAATTATAAGTAACTGACAGTTCTCTACCGAGCCAAATCGATCGACAAATAAAAAAACGCCAGGGCAAATAAAAATTTGAAAAAATCGATTTTTGAGCATACGGTGAACAAAATTAAATTTAAGTCAAAAACAACAAATGCATCTGCTAAAACTAATTAAAAGACGTCTTTTTTACATTGAACATTTTTTTCTATGAACAATATTTAACAATGTAATAGCGAAAAATCGCTAAAATCATCAAAAATAGTCGTTCTTTTGTTATTACTTTACAGGATTTGAATTTACACAAAAATGTTAAATACAAAAGTTATAGATAATATTGAAACAAAACCTTTTCCTATTCGACATTTTTTTGTACGATAAATTCCTGACGAGTTAAATAAAAAAAAAAAAACGGTTTTTAACGCCTAAATGTACATAATCAAATGAGTTTTTTGTCCTTTCAGACTGCTCGCAATTCAACTTTGATAGGTTGTTTGTATGTGTAATAAAACACGTGGATCCTTTTGAGCAATTAAGTATTTTATTAATTTACTATCAGTCGACGTTTCGGAATCATTGTAGGATTCCCTTTTCCAGAGACTAGAAAACAACGATGTAACTTAATTCGTATGATCTAATTTCGCCACTATAATAACAAACAATATACAGCACAAGTCTTACCTAATTAATTAAATTAACTAACACATACGCCCAATTTCATAGCAATGTAGTTGCTCGTCAATATAAAAAGATTGAACACGTAGCTCTTTCGACATTTTCTTTCTAACGCACGTCATATTTGGACTGTAATTAAATCGAAAAAATTATGATTAGAAGGCTGAATGTGAATTTCAAATAATCATGAACCGCACGAATTATGAAATGAACTTACTAAATAAAAAACAACCATGTTGGAAAAATTAAAACCTGACAGGAACTGTGGTACATTGACCCGTTATCAAGCTACTAGTTTTCCCCGGATGGTAGCCAACAGAGCTATCAAAGAAGGACTGCGGATAGGTGACATCGCAGGGGATTATTTATACCCAAAAATCGAGTGGGGGGACACGACAGTACAAGCGGTGCGCCGCTCACAGTGTCCGTGGATCGCCCTGCTATTACAAAGCATCCAAGAACCATAGCGAGTCGAGAGGCTCCTGGCGCTCCTCTTCACCGCACACACATGCGCATACACAGGAACTAAGTAGTGCAACCTCAACATCGCTCATACCATCGTGCTACCCCGACTTCTCAGAATACGAGAACTCGACCCTCTAGGAACTAACTGTTTTTTCTATCTTTAATTACGTTATTGATAATATCTATGGAAGCCTTATAATCATTTTTCAACTTAATAGTATCAGTGATTCTATTCATATTATTTTTTGTATTATAAATGTGGATCATTTCTGAAAATTCTCTTTTACCTTTCTTAATTTCTTTATCCAAAACTTTAATCTTTTCAAAATTAATTCTGTGACGTGTTTCTGTGACGTGTACGGCTAGTGCAGATTTAGTATCGCTATTTTTTACACTCAATTTATGCTCATTCATGCGAATTTTGAGTTTTCTGCTAGTTTGTCCAACATATGTTAGATCACAATCAGAACAACCTATCTCATAAACAACGTTACTCTGCTGCAAACTATTTAATCTATCTTTATCTAACGTGATGAATCTCGATAACTTATTAATTGGTTTGTTTACAACCCTGTAACCGTGACTAGATAATATACATTTTAGTTTAAAGCTTAAATCTTTAATAAATGGTAAAACTATAATTTTGTTGTTGTTGGCAACTGTATTCTTTGTCAGTGAACGATTATTTTTTGAATTATCATGATTGTTGTTTAACTGGAAAATCCTATGTCTCATATTTTCAGAGATAAATTTCATAGGATATCCATTATTTTTAAGAAACTGAGTTGCAATATCTAGATTTTGTCTATGAAATTTTTTATGTGAAAGATTAATAGCACGATCTACAAGATTGTAGACAATTGCTCTTTTATTTTGAATAGGATGATGCGAATCGAAATGAATAAATCGTCCGGAATAAGTACTTTTACGATACCAATTCGTAATTATGTTGTTTTCATCAGTGCGAAATAATGTCATGTCTAAAAAGTTAATTGATTTTTTCTCCTGGTCTTCATTTTCTATCGTAAATTGTAAATAATGGTTAAACTTATTAAAAGTACTTAGGCATCTGTCAATTGCATCATCCTTTACAATCAATAAACAATCATCGACATATCTCTTATATAAAACAATATCCGATTTCATAACATTGAGGCAATGGTTCTCGAGACACTCCAAAGCCAGTTCCCCAAACCACGGACTAGAGCATCCGCCCATTGGCGCGCCATGTGTTTGTTTATAGTAACTATTGTCAAAAGAGAAATAAGAAGAATTCATTAAAAAGATAATGCCATCCAAAAATTCGTTCATCGTTAAATTAGTTCTGTTTCTTAAATATTTCCATTTGTTACGGATACCAGTTAAAACAAGATCAATATTTATATTTGTAAATAGAGATACGCCATCAAATGAACATAATCTGTAATTATCCGGGACATGAATATCTGAGCTAATATTAATTAATTCAGAACTATTTTTCAAAGACGATTTAGGCCGAGGTAAATATTTTGTAAAAAATGTGCAAATAGCTTTGTCCAGATCATGTGTTGGAGAGTTTATCGTCGATACAATGATTCTAGCCGGCATATCCTTTTTATGAATCTTTATCAAGCCGTACGCTCGTGAAAGTACAGAATGATCCAATTTATCAGTTAAAATGTCAAAACTGGAATCCATATCACACACACACCTCTGCTTTTCCATTTTTGTATGAGTTTTTTTGTCGCATTTTTTAAATTGTTGTACGGATCTTTTTCAAGTTTTTTATAATATGTAGTGTCAGAGAGAACATCTAAAACTTTTGATTTATAATCTTTAATGTTAATGGCAATTGTTACATTGCCTTTATAAGCTTTTGTGAATAAAATATCTTTATTATTTTTAATAAAAGTTTCAGTCGCAAGCAAGTTATGTTTAATAACAGTGTCAGTGTGTGATATGCGATTCTTACGTTTTGCAAAAGTATTGACTGTTCTAATGAGTTCACAGTGTAAATCCCTGTCTTTTTCATCATGTTTTCTCCAATCTACATAACCTAACATAAATGTACATAAAATGGCCGATTCTCGTTTATAACTGAGCAGAATTTGACTACACAAAAATTTTAAATGTAAAAGTTATAGATAATATTAAAACAAAACTTTTTTATATTGAACATTTTTTGCTACGATCAATTCCTGTCGAGTTAAATCCAAAGAAACGATTTTTAACGCCTAAATATACCTAAAATCGCCGATTTTCGTTTATAACGTAGCAGGATTTGATTTTATACAAACAAAAGTTATAGATAATATTTGTCCCATTTAACATTTTCATGTACAATCAGATCAAGACGAACTAAACTTATAAAAACAATTTTTTAATGCCTAAATACACCTAAAATAGCTGATTTTCGCTTATTATTCAACAGTATTTGACTTGACACAGAAATATTAGGTATAAAAGTTATAGATAATAATAACAAACGTTTTTCTTTCAACATTTCCATGTATACTCAATCCCTGACGATCTAAACCTATAAAAACGATTTTTAACGCGTAAATACACCTCATATAGTCGATTTTCGCTTATTATTTAACAGAATTCGATTTGACACCAATATTTAATACAATAGCTATAAATAAAATCAGAAAAATCAGTAGAACATTCCAAATATTACATAATTATAAAAATATAATAAAAATATAAAATATAAATTGATGTTGAACTAAAAGAATCAAATTACGTAATATTATATAAATACATGTTGAAGTAATATTATATTTACCAAACAAAACTTGTGTAATGTATGGGCTGCGAAAGGGATGCTTTTACTCACATACGTTGTACACAATAAATTACTGATGTTCACTGATTTTTCAAATTTATTTTTTTCAACAGGTTCAGTACGGCATGAGTCAAATATGACTTGTGAAATCTGCCATATTCTTTGAATTGTTGTAAAAGAAAAAAACTTTTGCCCATAACGCTTTTTATATCAGAAATAATAATATAATAATCTGAAAATTTCTTTGATTCTTTTTTTACTTTAACTTAACTTAATGTACTTTTTCTTATACATTATCCGTACTGAACCTGTTTAAATACATAATTTCTCTAATATTCGAGCAGAGGTACATTCATTGAAGTAAATAGGTTACGCCTGGACTTTACTAATTATTAAAATACAAAAATTGATAAAGAAATATAAAAATCAAATACAAAAATCTAATATAGAAGTAAAGTAGACATAGAAATAAAATTTAATATAGATTTTTTAAGATGACAAATTGCCATATACAAAGAAGTACCTACCCGACTACCCCAACTACAAACAACTACCTACCCGAACTGCATTTAACCACACACTTAGCACTTTTATGATATCCCCCAGTTTCTAATTACATATCCCCTCACATTCTAAACCACTGACACTCGAAGATCACTGATGGAGCTGCAGAAGCAGTAAAGTGGGGCTGGACGGCTCAAGCTGGCACTACTCCATGGATGCCATCCGCTAGAGTAATCCGATCAGTAACTACACTCGGAGGGAAGACTGTCAGAGATCTTGGCTCATGTTTCACTGTCCGGGACAGAATCAGCCTGGGAGTCGACCAAGGCACAAACATCAGATCACCCACTACTCTGGCAGCCAATTGAGGAGAGATGAGCATCTAAAAACAACATATAACTAATAAATAGGTGACACAAAAATACATTACCATACGAAAGAAGAGTCTGCAGCAGTCGTCGTTGTTCACTCTCCTCGCTGCACCAGCTACACGGAAAAAAATTCCTTATGAAAAATTAGTGGAATATTCACTAAAAATTATTAGAGTGTTAATTAAAAGTGGGACATACTTGCATTCTATCAAGTTTTATAATATATTATAGTAATTTTGACAAGAGGTTGAAATTCATGAGAAAAAAAAACTCCGGAGAAGGAGATTCGAACCCTCGACCCTCCGATTACGAAGCTGCGCTCTTATCCACTCGGCCACTGCCGTACTTATAAGTAAGGTTTCGACTTGTCTACATATGGTACACCCTGTTTTACCGACAGCCCTCGCGCCAACAAAATTACTATACTGTCTATTAAATTTTCAGTATAACTTAGACTAAAAATTAAACTAATTCTATTAATTTTTAGTAGATAATATGGTAAAAATTATATTCTATTCTGTTAAAATTTAGATTTAAAATTTTTATCTACTAAAAATTAATCGTAACTATAATAAATTTTAAAACTTTTTCTATTAATTTTTAATAGAACTATGCTAATAATTAGTAGAAGTATACTAAATTGCTCAAGAGTGTGAGTATGTCCCACCTTTACCTGAGATTCTAGTAATTTTTCATAAGGTATTTCTTTCCGTGTACCTGCAACAAAAAGAAGTATCTTCAGCCGAGCTATCAAAGAGGTTAGGAACATAAAAGAGCTTACCAAAACTGCTCTCGTCGTCGACCCCGCTGCATTGCTGTCTCCGACAAGTCACATTCACATACGCTGATACGTACACAGCTGACAGCAACGCAAGACGGCAGACGGTGAGACGTGCCGTGCGCCCGTCCTGCGACAATAGTACTTCGTGCAGCCGCTCATGCACGCAGCGCTAACGGTTAAGGCGCGGAGGTAGAAAGAATAGAGCCAGATAATAGCCAGATGCCAGATTCTCGAGTGCCTTAGTGCTGACTGCAGAGCCTATTCCTTCGTTTCCTCAATCCTCTCCCTTTTGCCGCGTTAGAGCGTGTGTGTACTTATGCGTGTGATATGTGCGCACCGGCCGCCGCGAGTAACTTTTCGAAATTGAGATTGTACTGCGCGTGGTATAAATTCGTCGGGATACGAGTCAACTTTTGTACTTTTTTTTTTTTAATTAGGAACCCGCAAACATCGCTTTTATTTCCCCTGTAGTTAACATTTCATGCAAAGCGTGGTGTGAGCAGCTGCTTTCGTTAAAACTAAAGACTGTTGGAGTTTCCATTTCGTTCAGCCTTGGCCACTTCCCTATTTACTGCGGCCCGACTGCGGATTACAATTTATGTACTTTTTACTTACCAAGTTATAAAAAAAAAACCGCTGCCAATACATTGGCACTTAGCTTCCTCAAAATAATGTATTTATTCATCTTTTTTTTAATTTTTTATAACAATAATTAATTGTATCATACCCAATTTTCTTTATGAATATTCGTAATAAATTAATATATATTTTTCGAAAATTCATTCTTGTTACTCTTTTTCTCGTGCAACAACCCGATATTTTTATAAATCAATTTTTTCAAAATATTATCACATGTTCAATTAGTTTTATTTTAAACCTCAAATATCTTTCGTCGTAATAGTTCGATTTTATTGTGCAACGAATTCAGTTTGAAGATATAAAAAATATATCTCTCCCAAATTTTAGGACTATTGGTTGATTTTCTTAATATTGTTATCGCGTGACAACAAAACTCCTACTTTTTTATAAAACATTGTTATTTTAAAAAACAAATAAAGATAATATTTTGAAATTTCAACCAAATATATTCTTCAATGAGTATAATAAGTGGTTAAAACTTGAAGTCGATAAATCAATTATTATTTGAAAAATTTATTAAATAATTTTGAGCACATTTTCGTTAATAATAAATGACAGAGTGAAGATAATTTAAATATTAAAAAAATAAAATGTATATAATTTAAATACCTTTCAATAAAAATTTATGATGTTAAGTAATAATATCTGTAACATATTAAACAAGTGGCTGACAACGGTTGCGTTTACCCTATTATTATATTATCATCAACAAAATGCTCATTAATTAAATTTTTTTTTTTCAAATAACGTGTATAATATTTTATTGACTTGTCTCTACATCACGTTTCCGAATCATCTGATCATTTTCACAAGAAAAAGTAACAGAATTATGGGGGACGTATTTTATCAGAATGGTAAAATGTTAGATGGGTATTTTCTCAGAAAATATACTATCGTTTAAAATATTTTCCGAATCCGATACTGTAAATTCCGAACACGACTTTTCATAACACACAAGGGATTTCTTTCGAAAAAGAAATCAGAAAAATTTGCAACTATAAAAATTGTAAACAGATTGCATAAAATTATAAAAATACTTTTTACTAGAAGAATAAAATTCCGAAAAATGTAAAACATTCATTCCTATATAATTTTTAGCTCATTTTTTCGACGTTATAGCTTCTCTAAATCATTGCATTTTCTACAATTTAATCACTAGGCAGAAATGGCATTCGAAAAATTGATATCACATATCATATAAAAATGATTTAATGAAAATATTATGGGCTTCTTGCCAAATTTTTTCGAATTTTTATACATGATACATTTTTAAACATTCGGAAAATTTATCCTTCTATCATAAGATATTCTAATTTGTGTTTTTACCTTTCTGAGAAAATATCCATCTAACATTTTACCATTCTGATAAAATACCTCCACCCAGAATTTTTTTTTTATTGTGCACCTTCAACTTTGGGTAATATTTTAAATCCATAATATTTTGAAAACTTAAAAATAAATTCGAACAAATTACCAAACTCTGTATTACATATATATTCGTTTATTACACATATGAATGTTTATTACAAAGTCACAAATCAAGTCAATCAGTCAAGAGACTTTCCAAAAACGTTACAACAAAAATACTGGCATATTCTGCAAGTAAAATGCAAACTTTTTCCTAATCAATGTTCTATACAAAAAATTTCGATATTTTGAGTAAAAAATAAAGATAATCTTTTGAAATTTCAACCAAATATATTCTTCAATGAGTATAATAAGTGGTTAAAACTTGATCGCACTGTAAATTACCCTCAATAAAAAACAAAAGCAAGTGAACAACACGCACGCATAGCACGTGTTATTTCCATTTTCTAGTATAGATATATTCAAAAAATTACGATTTGAAAAGAAGGCTAAATCAGTTTTAACCTCGAATATCTCTGAAAATCATAAACGAATTCTTTTACTCTAAAAACGCATATAATAAATAATATACACTCTACATCTCCGCCAAATTAAAAAAAAAATTAAAACAAGTTTTCTCTAGTTATTAGGCGACAAATAAAATAACTTTGTAAAATAGGATAATTTTGAATATCAAAAAGTAATCGTACGATCTTGATGAAAATTCACATACATAATATCTATATCACATACAAAATTGTCTAGAAATCTGTAGCTGATTCATAGAACCGTTCTCGAGAAATTACGATTTAAAAAAAAGTTTAAAATATTTTAACCTCAAATATCTCTGAAATTTATGGACCAATTATTTTGCCCAAAGAACTCGACCAAGAGCTATCCAAAATCTACCTCCACAAGGAATTTTGAAGAAATTACGACAATTTTCCCTCCAGAATCGTTGGACATACAAAACTCATTTTTTTCATTTTTCATGTTTTACGTTTTTGTTAATAAAAGAACCGTGATAGCTAGAAACTTTTTTTTTTTTAGAAAATATAGGTATTTTAATTCTCTTTTAAATGCTACCTATCCCATTCTGATACATACAGCCTTTCTCGAGAAATTATGATTCGAAAAAGAGGTTACAAAAATTTTAACCTCAAAAATCTCTGAAATTTATGAACCAATCATCTATCCCAAAGAAAGGTGCAGGTGGCAACCAAAAATCTACCTCTACAAGGAATTTTGAAGCGATTAACACAATTTTACTCCCGTAAATTGTCGCCACCTAAAACACGTTTTTTTTCATTTTTTAATTTTTTTCTCAAAAACTAACCAACAGAATAGATTCAATTTTATACAGATTACAGCTATTCATAATCTCCATTATCATGATTTTTCTCAAAAAAATTGACGATTTAGTAGAATATCAGTAAAATATCGCACTCCCAAATTTGTTCTAAGAAGGTGATGAGTTAAGTCGATCTGACGGAGGCGAGGATTAGAAATAAAAAATTCAACCATTTCATTAGAAAAAGTAACGTTTCGTTGGCTTGGTCTGCCAACCTCTTTAGGCTACAATTTTTTTATTAAACAGAAAAAACAATTAATACAATGTAATTAATAGAACTAAACACTCGTGTGATACAATAATTAATACCTTAAATTATAACGTGTGTTACGTAGTACACATGTAGTCGATGTTAACGCAAAACATGAGATTGGTCAGTATTTATAGTATACACAGTAAAGTGTTGGTGCCTGTGTTTACAAACAAAATGCAGATACATATAGAAAGAAAAATCAAACGACAACAAATTCAATTTAAAAGTCTCAATAAAGGAAAATAAGACGTATTTAAAAATTTAACGTCTTATTTCTTATTTATGTTATTACTGTTGCACTTAATGTGGATCATTTCTGACAATATACGTTTTTTGTAATTAGCCTCCTGATCTAGAATTTTAGTATTGTCCCAGTCAAAATCATGGAGAAATTTATTCCTATGTTGTGGAACTACTGATTCTTTGTTGTTCTTTTTTTGATGTTCGTTAATTCTGATTTTTATTGTACGTTTAGTTTCTCCTACATATGACGCAGGACACGATTTACAAAAGAACTTATAAACTACGTTGGTCTTATTCCACTTTTCTGTAGGGTCTTTACCTAATTTTATTACAGAATTTAGATTGTTAATAAGAGTCTAAGTTCTGTAATAAAATTAGGTAAAGACCCTACCAAAAAGTGGGATAAGACCAACGTAGTTTATAAGTTCTTTTGTAAATCGTGTCCTGCGTCATATGTAGGAGAAACTAAACGTACAATAAAAATTAGAATTAACGAACATCAAAAAAATAACAACATAGAATCAGTAGTTCCACAACATATGAATAAATTTCTCCATGATTTTGACTGGGACAATACTAAAATTCTAGATCAGAAAGCTAATTACAAAAAAACGTATATTGTCAGAAATGATCCCCATTAAGTGCAACAGTAATAACATAAATAAGAAATAAGACGTTAACTTTTTAAATACGTCTTCTTTTCCTTTATTGAGACTTTTAAATTGAATTTGTTGTCGTTTGATTTTTCTTTCTATATGTATCTGCGTTTTGCTTGTAAACTCAGGCACCAACACTTTACTGTGTATACTATAAATACTGACCAATCTCATGTTTTGCGTTAACATCGACTACATGTGTACTACGTAACACACGTTATAATTTAAGGTATTAATTATTGTATCACACGAGTGTTTAGTTCTATTAATTACATTGCATTAATTGTTTTTTCTGTTTAATAAAAAAATTGTAGCCTGAAGAGGTTGGCAGACCAAGCCAACGAAACGTTGCTTTTTCTAATGAAATCGTTGAATTTTTGATTTCTAATCCTCGCCTCCGTCAGATCGATTTAACTCATCACCTTCTTAGAAAAAATTGACCATTTAGTTTGGGAGTTATAAGCATTTAAAAAAAAAAAACACGTTTTTGTTAATAACAAAATAACCGTGATAGCTAGAGAAATTTTTTTTTTTAAATATAGGTTTTTTATGCTCTTTCGAACGCTACCCATCCGATTATAAAATTTAAATCCAATCATTAAAAAAAATCAAAAATAAATTCTTCGAAAATGAAAAATTCGACATAAAACAAAAACGAATCAGTTAGTCGTACAAAATTATTTTTTTTCCCGAATTTGGAATCAAAAAACAAAAAAAATGAGACCCGTCCGGTTAAAATCGACCGCGTAAATCCGAAAATAAAGCGGTACACACACACACACACACACACACACACACACACACACACACACACACACACACACACCCACACACACCCACCCACACACACACACACACACACACACACACACACACACACACACACACACACACACACACACACACACATCCATACAGACAGTTTCTAAAATCATGTGACACAAACTTCTAACACCTTTATTCATGTTTCTAGAGCAATTTAAAGAAAATTAAAATGTTACTATTACAAAGCTTCTTCTATGAGGAAGCAAAATTGATAAATTATTTCGACATACATACCTACCTATTTTTTTTTTATTTATCGTGAAACTAATAAAATGTTACGTTTTTCGAAAGGATTCGAAATGTAAAGGATCTCCGGAGAAGTGCGGTCGTGCCTATAATGTAAAAACGAAGTTTTTACATAGGGAAGGGGCGGGCGATGAGCGAAGCGAGGAGCAGGTGTGTGTGTGGGGGCGGGGGGAGGGGGGCCGTGCCGAAGGCACGCAGGGGGGCTCGGCCCCCCTAGTTTTCTACCGGTAGATCCGTGCAAGTCGTGTTTGTCCTGAATTAACTGAAAAATGGTTCAGGCCACCCTCGAGTGCATATGATAGGTCGATTCGCTTGCTGCTGCAAAGCGGACCTAAAAGCTACTTTTATGTATCGCTACGCGGAGCCGAAATTAAATTTTGTTTCTATCGGTAGATAAGTGCGTTTGTCCAGAACTAATAGAAAAATAGCTCAAATCATCCTCCAGTGCATATAACCGGTAGATGAGCATTCTGCTGCAAAGCAGCCCAAAAATCGACTTTATCAAAACGCGACGGCAAACCGAAATTAATTTTTGATGAAGGTATGACGCCATCCATTTTTATATTAAATAGTTGAGAACGATCTTTGGAGGCAAAAAATTAAAAAGATCTTAGGTATTTATGGCAAAGTTTCATTGGCTTAGTACGCCAACCTCTGAGGCCTTTATTCAAACACAGAAATAAATTAACATATAAACCTTTTTTTGAAGAGAATTAAACAACAAAGTATAAATACAAAAATCAAAATTAGCGAAATTATAAACGTATATATCATACGTCGATCAGATGTTATTCTCGACTGAAAACAATAGCACGTACACTGTATTTATAGACGTTGGACGATGATTAAATAAAGAGTTATACAGCATCAAGTTCGTTAATAATAGGAAAATACATTGCACTTAGTCTTTGGATATCTTCCTTTTTATTAATACTATTTTGATTGCTTTTTATATAGATTATTTCGGAAATCAGTCTTTTTTATATTTGCTTTCAAAATCTAAGACAGATATATTTTCTTAATCGAACTCATGTTTGTTTTGCAATCGATGTGTACTGACAACAGACTCTTCCTTTTTGTTTGTTTCATGTTCATTAATGCGTGTATGTAACGATCTTTTAGTTTCTCCTATGTATGTAGCAGAGCAATTTAGGCAATCAAATTTATACACCACATTAGTACGATCCCATTTTTTAGTTATGTCTTTGCCTAACCGAATGACCGAAGACAAACTTTTATTCAATAATGGGATTGTACAAATGCTATAAGATTTTAAAATACTATATTAGATAGACTATTAAAATCTTTGTTAAACGGTAAAGACAATTTTGGTAATTTTTCATCGTAATTTTGGTGCGTATTATGTGTATAACCATACTTAATTTTTTTAAATCTAATTTCGATATGTTTTTCTATAAACCACATAGGATAATCATTGTTACGTAAAATCTTCTATATGAGTTTTATATTTTGATAGGTTGTTTGTATGTGTAATGAAACACGTGGATCCTTTTGAGCAAATTAAGTATTTTATTAGTTTACTATCAGTCGACGTTTCGGAATCAATCATTGTAGGATACCCTTTTCCAGAGACTAATTAATTAAATTAACTAACAAATACGCCCAATTTCATAGCAATGTCAATACAAAAAGATTGAAAACGTAGCTCTCTCAACATTTTCTTTCTAACGTACGTCATATTTGCACATACTTGTCATTGTGTGTTGCTGTGAACAGGTCGTTACCCTCTCTCTATCCCTCTTCTTCTCTCTCGGTGTCGCAGTGCTGATCCAACACCAATACAATCAAATGAGTTTTTTGTCTTTTCAGACTGCTCGCAATTCAACTTTGATAGGTTGTTTGTATGTGTAATGAAACACGTGGATCCTTTTAAGCAAATTAAGTATTTTATTAATTTACTATCAGTCGACGTTTCGGAATCATTGTAGGATTCCCTTTTCCAGAGACTAATTAATTAAATTAACTAACAAATACGCCCAATTTCATAGCAATGTAGTTGCTCGTCAATACAAAAAGATTGAGCACGTAGCTCTCTCAACATTTTCTTTCTAACGCACGTCATATTTGCACATACTTGTCATTGTGTGTTGCTGTGAACAGGTCGTTGCCCTCTCTCTATCCCTCTTCTTCTCTCTCGGTGTCGCAGTGTTGATCCAACACCAATACAATCAAATGAGTTTTTTGTCCTTTCAGACTGCTCGCAATTCAACTTTGATAGGTTTTTTCATGTGTAATGAAACACGTGGATCCTTTTGAGCAAATTAAGTATTTTATTAATTTACTATCAGTCGACGTTTCGGAATCATTGTAGGATTCCCTTTTCCAGAGACTAATTAATTAAATTAACTAACAAATAGGTCCAATTTCATAGCAATGTAGTTGCTACACTGCGATACCGAGAGAGAAGAAGAGGGATAGAGAGACGGCAACGACCTGTTCACAGCAACACACAATGACAAGTATGTGCAAATATGACATGCGTTAGAAAGAAAATGTTGAGAGAGCTACGTGTTCAATCTTATTGTATTGACGAGCAACTACATTGCTATGAAATTGGGCGTATTTGTTAGTTAATTTAATTAATTAGTCTCTGGAAAAGGGAATCCTACAATGATTCCGAAACGTCGACTGATAGTAAATTAATAAAATACTTAATTTGCTCAAAAGGATCCACGTGTTTCATTACACATACGAACAACCTACCAAAGTTGAATTGCGAGCAGTCTGAAAGGACAAAAAACTCATTTGAGTTTTATATTGTCTAAGTGAAAATTAGAATCTGAGAGTAAAAACGCCCTATCAACTAGGTTAAAAATAATATTCTTTTTTTGCTGTGTTGGATGATTTGAAAAATAATTGATTACACGTCCCGATGATGTCGGTTTTTGGTACCAATTTGTCAAAATTTTATTGTCAGTTCTAATTGATGTCATGTCTAAAAAATTAATTTTTTTATTCTCTTCTATTTCACAAATAAATTTTAGATTTATGTCATACGCATTAAAAATTTTAATCACTGTGTCAATATGTTGTTTTTTAACACAAATAAGCGTATCGTCAATATATCTGTAATAAAAAATAGGGGTACAGTCATAATGTATTTCTAATTCTGGTAAGCAATTCTTTTCCAAATCATCCATTACAATGTCCGCAAATAATGGTGAGATCTATGAACCCATCGGGGCTCCATAAATTTGTTGATAGGCTTGACCATTAAAAGTAAAAAACGTATTATTAAACAGAAAAGCGGTGCATTATTTTAATTCATCAAGCGGGATGTTACAGTGATTATGGATGGAAACCGCTCTTCTATCTAAACTATTCAACACTAATTCGCATGAGATGTTTGTAAATAACGACGTTACGTCTAATAACAGTAAAGTGTATTCATCCGTTATTATTATATTTTTTAATTTTTCTTTCAATTCGAAACTGTTATTGATATGTGAACTAGGCTTTGGCATCGCATTCTTAAGTTCCTAATATACTATTTTTGATAAGAAATACGTGGGGCTATTAACTAATGAAACAATAGAACGTAAGGGTACATCAATTTTGTGAATCTTTGGTAATCCATAACATTTCGCCAGTGTCGTATCAGATTGAATTAAACAATTTTTATGAAAATTTTTATAGAAAAAACCATTATTATTTAAATAATTTAACATACTATATGTTCCATCTCTTAAACGAGATGTTGCCATGGTCTTCTAAAAAATTGGCGATATGAAAATTGAACCGGAGCATTTGCGTTCAGGGGTGTAAAGTGTCTAAAATAGCGAGAAATAAACGAAAAAAATCGTTAAATAAATCACCACTCGGGAGTTTATTACTTTCAGACAAATTTGATGGCTAATATTTCTTCGAGATGTTACCGTACCGTTACAAAAAATTGGCCATATGAAAAAGGGGCTAAAATAGCGAAAAATACACGCTAAATATCGATAAAAAAATCACCACTCAGAAAGGACCCCGCACACAATGTATGGGAAAAAATCATCCGGTCAAATTGAACGAAACTTTGGAAAAAAATAGATCTTGAGGTCCTGAAGAAATCTATCTTTTTTCAATTTCGTTCAATTTGACCGAATGATTTTTTCCCATACATTGTGTGCGGGGTCCTTTGTTAGTTTCAGACAAGTTTTATTACTGATATTTCTTCGAGATGTTGCCATGTCCTTGCAAAGAAATTGGCGATATGAAAATCGTACCGGAGTCTTTTCGTTCAGGGGTGTAAAGGGGCTAAAATAGCTAAAAATATACGAAAAAAATCGAGAAAAGAATCACCACGTGGGAGTTTGTTAGTTTCCGACTAATTTAATGGTTGATATTTCTTCGAGATGTTGCCGTACCCTTGCAAAAGATTGGCAATATGAAAATTGAACGGGAGCCTTTCCGTTCGGGGATGTAAAGTGGCTAAAATAGCGAAAAATATATGAAAAATATCGATAAAAAAATCACCACTCGGGAGTTTATTAGTTCGAGACAAATTTTTTTAGACGGCCATGGAAACATCTGGAAGAAATATCAGCAATAAAATTTGTCTGAATTTCAAAAACTCTGCTGGTATAAATTTTTTTATCAGGTATTGTCTAGTCGGGATGGTTTTAGGGATGATTTGGGGGGGATAATCACTTTGTAACTTATTTTGTAGTTTGTACATGTTTTATGTATATCTCTAACGGATAATATAAAAAAACCGAATTTGGAAATTTTCGATGTTTCGTTCACGATGAACGTTCAGAACTTCAATCACATTGAAGCTCATTTTCAAGATTATACGAAAAGTAAAATTTAGGGACAAAAGTGATTTTTAGCAAATTTACTTAATTATTATGATTTTTAACATTTCTCATAATTTTTCGCAATTTTGAAATGCACGTAACTTTGCACAGATAGATTTAAGCAAGTGTAAGCTTGAATGAATACTCTTTTTTGCTACTTTAATCTCTTTTTTGAGAAATGTTTGTCTGCACCTTTAAGAGCTTGCTATTGGTTAATCATCAGTGACTGCTTTTCGTTCATTTTTCTGTTAAAGTTTCATGATAAAAATTAATGTGCGATTTAATTTGGCCACAAGACTGTTTTCCTGTGTTCCAAAATATTTCCTTTTATTATTATCACGGAATTGCACATATCTCTGAGTTGAAACATTTTCCAAATAACAAACGAGCTGTTACAGAAATAACAAAGTATTTACTTTCATTAAACATATTGTATCCACGTCAATATATCCTAACACCCAACGATTTATAATTATACCTTTCAAAAATCCATCTCTATTTTCGTAAAACTTCCTTATATCGATTCGCTCGCAGAACTCCGCGCTGAGACCTAGGTCTTGAAAAGAAGAAAAACGGTGTACTAGGAATATTCTTTATTTATTAATTAATAAGTAAGAATACTAGTAATTCATTCACTTTCTTATTTCACATTGGCATTTCTAATTTACTTTCTATGGTTCATATGTATAATATTTTAATTCTTATTTAATACTTATAGTCGGCAAAAATCTTATTCAATCAATATTAAATAATAGCATGATATGTGTGCATAATTTAATTTGTTTTTGCTTTTTGTAAAATTAACCTGAAGCTTCGATTTTCATTATTTTACCAATAAGATTATTTAACATCATAATAATAAATCGTGCGCATTATCATGCGATTGTTGTGCTGGTTCTTTTCACGGTCGCTCGATGTTCAACCGTTCAAGCGCTGCCTTTCCCTTCACCTCTTCCCGCGCCTATAAGCTACGCATATATTTTACGTTCCTTCTTTGCCGGCCTTTGTAATAACAAAGGCGAGCGCTGATTGATCGATTTCAATAATCAATTACAATTGCCCTAAATGATATAGAATTATTTTAGTATTTTTGCCATTGATATATGTTTGTTACCACTTTATCTGGATCATGTAAATTAACAACGCTCGCGCGCAGCAGCAGCAGCAGCCCCGGCATTTTTAACAAGTCTCGCACAACAATATCTCGCGGCACACTCATACTATCCCCTCTCGATTCGCTCGCTATTAATTTTAAGGCAATGCCAGTGTCTCGTGTCAAAAACCCTACTTACCCTCGGTGCGATTTTCAATATCTTGTGGCTTTTTGACAACTATTAACGAACGCCTGTCTCGTACTCGTTATAATTTTTATATTTTATTGGCCGTTTTTAAAAATATAATTCACAACTTGCAACGTGTGAGACCCTACACAACTAAGTATCCCGTGAGATAAAGTCTCTACCATATCCTCGTTGAGAAAAATGTGCTGCGCAATACGGAAATAAAATCTATGTTAGGCTCGATTTCACCTCTAGCTGAACACCATCTTCGCACTAGAAATAGTTTCCTTTTTAACTTTGTAGAACGATGTATTATTTTTTAACTACTTGGTTGAAAAGGGTGCCATTTCCTTCCTAAAATGAGAATAAAAAATCGAGCATTTTGATCGTCTAGTGTACAGTAAGAGGAAGAGTAAATAGTCACAGTTTTTAAGTAATAATCAATTTCGACAAACAATTTAATAGATGGTCCAACTAAAGTCCAAGGCATAGTGATTATTTCTGTTTAGATGTGGTTATTAATCGTAAAAAGTCTTTGGTAAAGGGAGAATTCGATAGGATTGAGGAGAGGGAATTTAATGGTGTAAATAATAGAGTTTTGAGTAAATACGATTGATCCCTGAGCGAAACGGAAATCTAACAAATTATGATAATGTAGAACAATTCTTTTTTGGGAATAGATTTCTAACAAGTGGGTCCGAATATTTAGTATCTGCTCGTATGTGAGAATTTCTAAATCGAATAATTGTTCGGTAAAAAATAAACGATCTCTTGATTTTATTATCCTTCACTAACAGAATCGATAGCGTCAGAATTAGTGCCACCTTCATCTTCCTGCAAAGAAAAAGTTTTTCTTAGTCTCTTTGCGCTCGTTAAGTTGTAATGGCGTGGTTGTCCATGAATATAACATTCTAATGAGGGGCCTTTTTGCTTTTGAATAAGTAATTTTTGATAACGCGGTGCTGTTTTCTTACGTTGCTGTTGATGGATTTTTATGTAAATTTCTTTATTTTGTAAATTTTCATTTGAATCATCAGATAATTTTTGTTTTTCTTTTTGTTTTTTGTACAATTCATTGTAGAAGGGTAAAATATCGTTTTTGCGGATTTCGTTATATTTTTCGATTGTGTCTGCTTCTGGTTCAATGACATGTAATTCCTCATACGGTCCATATAAAAGGGTGAATGGTGCAAAATTTGTGGAAGAATGAATGCTTTGGTTGTATATTAAGACGGCTGTAGTCATGTGATCTTTAATCGTCTCTCTGGGATTCTGATCTATTTAAATACTGTGACAATGAATTTACTTTGGTGGAGAAGTATGTGGGGGAGGGATAGAGGGAAAGGCGATTTTGGAAGGGGCGCAAACGAATGTGCGCAAACACTAGGATTTTAAATATATAAAAATAAATACTTCTTTATTAACGGAAATTTACACGGTTGAGCGCCAGCCGCACAGACGCGGTACGAGTTTTAGCTGTTCGCACACAGCAGTAAACCGCGAGTTTCGCTACGCGAGGCTCGACACACGCGCACTTGGTTTCTCGCACTCGCGGCACACCAGACTACTTACTTCGCACGCAGATTTTTAATAGCTGAGAGGTAGACTGCTTTCGTGCTCTCCTACTTTTCTATTCCAAGACTACTTTAGCTAACTGCTAGACACACTACTTGCGCAATAAATGATACTTATAGGTTCAAAGCCCAGTAGAGAGTGAGCGAGCGCGTCTCTCGAGCCCGCGCTGCAGCTCTCGGCCGTAGCTGTCGCAGCGCTCTCGCCGGTGCCCCCTCTCACCCCCTTGATCACCGCTTGCTCGTTCTCTCTCTCGTCTCTCCACGTGCGCGCTAGCTATCGGCGTCGCATCGACCAGCGCTCTCGTGCGCACGCGCTTCGGCACACGACGACATGAATACGACGTACTTCGGAGTGTTAGTGGTGCTCTGCTGCTGGGGAAGACTGTGCGCTGCTGTCCTCGTTGTCATCCTCGGGGTTGGTGGCATACTTCTGTCCAGACTGATCGCACAGGACCTTCATCACTCTTCGAGGTTATGTTGCTCTGTTGTGGCTGTAGGTAAGGTCTGTGTGTCGCCTACACACACAATCTGCCTGTTTCTAATTATTAATTCTTTTCAGTAGTGCCCGATGATTGCTGTGGCTGCAGGAGATCCCGCTGTAGATGCTGCTGTAGACGCTGCCCCTAAATGTTCCATAAGCGAGACACCAGGAGCTGAATACATGTAGCCCTCCACTTCAAGTTATTGCAGTGTCTTTCAGCAGGTTAGTATCATTTCTATGTTGTAGTCTTGCTGTTCTTTAAACTAGTGTTCTTCTTACAGGAGGGACGTTCCATCCAGGGTGGTGATCTCGTGTTCGAGCGATCCCCATCTCCATATGCGTTTGGCAGGTGATCATACAGAAAAGGCCATCGTTCCAAGAGCTTAGCCCAATTACTTTCACATATCCGTACAGTAAGTAGTTTATAACCTATAGTAATTGTTTTTAATGTGATTTTCAGGTGCGATCTGGTCCAAGTATGAGGGAGAGATATCATAAGATTGGTATGGAGAGGCGACAGGGGGACAGTTGAGTGGCTACGGCTGCTAAGCCTCCTGCAATACAATCTGTCGCTGTTCTACAAGATCTTCTTTTTCTAGCCTAACAGAGAGTCGCATACTCTCTTATACAAGGTACATCTATGTAGAGTAGGGAAAATATACGTAAGTGCTGTGTTAGAGGGAGGTCTATAGGCTACCTAGGGCCTGCTCGTCAATCTAGGTTTTTCTTGAGTGATAGGGTTTTCTGTTCGACTACAGTATTCTGTTCGTAGGTCGAATATCTATATACTGCTTATTGTAACATCAAAGTTGATGTTACAATACTTAGTTTCTCTCTTAAAGTAGAGTGTAGTCTTTCTATGGGCCCATTTGACATATGCCTGTTGATGGTAGTTTGGTAGTAATCAATCTTGTGTATTCGGCAAAATTCCTTAAATACTGCAGAATTAAATTCGCTTCCATTGTCTGTGGTGATTTTGTCTGGGAAATTATGATGGGAGGCAAAATGTCTTACTTTGCTTAGTATAGTCGTAGCGTTTCCGTCTGGTAAATGGTTGGCTTGGGCATATTTTGAAAATATATCAATGATTGTGAGAAATTTTTCCTTATCAATGTGAAAAATATCTATGTGTACGTGTTGCAGCGCTCTGTTAGCAATAATGGGACCATAATTCTCTGTATGATAAGGTCTTCTTTCTTATTTGTGCTCTAAACATATTTCACATTGGTTGATGTAGTTATGAATAATTCTGTCCATGTTAAGTGTGTAAAATTTTTCCTTAAAATGTGCAGTCGTCTCCTGTATTCCATTATGATTCTTGCCGTGATATTCTTCAAGTTTCTTCATGAAGTTACTTCAATCGATTACAGATGTATGGATGTTTGTTTTGATTACTTTTAATTTTTCGTTAAAGTGATCTTTTAATATTCTATAAACGATGATTTCCAAATCCTTGTTCGCAAAGTAAATTCCGTATTGTTTATCTGGTTTTTGTTTTCATTAAGAAATTTCAACAGTTGTGTTTCTGCATCTTTCGCCTTTATTTTTACTATATAATGTATCTTTATTTTGATATTATCTGAACACTCGTATAATCTTCAAAAATAACTGTGTATAACGGTTGGCTTACGAGTTACTTTATTGTTGTTAAAAATATAACGACGTTTCGGTGGCTAGTTTGCCACCCTGATCAGGTCTAGAAATTATTGAAAAATAATTATGGACACACTATTTTATACAAACAATTATATTATTAATAGCCAAATCGACTGCTACCTTTAGTTATAATAATTTAATCATAGTACCCAACCAGGTTCGTCATATACATACTGTTTGTAGCTATAACACATTAGAAACAATATTAAAAATTATTATTAAAACGAATTATTGCTGAAAAGTTGAAACAATTATCAAAAAAAATTATCATGATCTCACCTCGTAGAAACATTTGTTAATTTTAGATAGAAAAATTAATAAATTAATAACTTTAATAACATTATAAGCGATGTATAAAGACAAATTACAATAATATACAAATACATAATTCAATAATAAAAACAGTAAATATTGCACACAGTTACGTAAAGCCATATCGCTTATCACAGTTGCGAGAATACTACGAATGACTAGAAATTTTACTATTAGATCGAAATAAGGCGTAATCTATGTATAGCATCAAGTACTATTAATCAGTATACTATCGGTAATACAGGAATTACTATTGCCTACATCAGAATACCGTAGGTCAAATCAAAATTTAATAAGGTGGTATAATTGTGACTTTTTTACACTATTATTTTTTAATCTATTTATAATGGGAGCGTAACTACTATGTAATTTTTTTTAATCCTCTTTCTTATTAATAGAATTAGTTTGTAAATGAATATGGATCATTTCAGACAAGGTTCTTCTATGCCAATTTGTTTCCCTATCAAGTATTTCAAAATTGTCAAAGTCAAACAAATGGGATTCATTTTGCATGTGTGTATTAATGACCAATGTAGCGTCATTCTTTTTTTTGTTACGTTTGTGTTCTGAAATTCGAGTATAAACTGTTCTTTTTGATTCACCCACGTATGCAGCATCACAATCTTTACACTTAATTTTGTAAACTATAGTATACACTGTTCTTTATTGAGGTGGCATCTTTACCTCTTTTTATCAAATAACTAAGATTATTATTAATTTTCGGTAAAACTGATAAGGATATGTGGATGGTGGAAGCAGGAAACGAAGGCACAAAAGAGTTAACACACAGGCGCGGAGATTAAAGTATAGGAAGTAGTTTATTAGAACAGATATATCACACAACGCTCTCTATAATATACAGGTTGTTAAAAAACAACCGCATTGCGTACATATCACGTGAAAGAGCGGAAAATTCTAAGATAAAAAGTCTAATGAACCAACGCGATCGGATCGATAGATTTTCCGTAATCGATTAATGAAAATTGCTCGATTAGACCAATGAGCGCGCGGCACCTTCCCCCACTCCGCGCTCTCCGCCGCCTCTTGCCGCTAACGCCGCGCGCTGATTGGTCTAATCGAGCAATTTTCATTAATCGATTACGAAAAATCTATCGATCCGATCGCGTTGGTTCATTGGACTTTTTATCTTAGAATTTTCCGCTTTTTCACGTGATATATACCCAATGCGGTTGTTTTTTAACAACCTGTATAATAGATATAAGTATTAGTAAAAGTATAATTTGACTCGGAAGCGATGTAACTCGTTTCAGCTCTCATAGAGCACTGACGGGCTCTCCGCACAGAGCCGTGCTCAGTATCTAAAGGGGGCGCTAGAGTAGAGGTGAGATGAAGGTAGCGGCTTAAGAGGACCCGCAATTCTAACACTCCCTCCCGGATACCTTAAGCCACGCCGCTCGTTAAATCCTTATTTGTTGTCTGTAACATAGAAGAACATTATGAACAAGATGAAATGCAAATTCTAAAATTAAAATTAGTCCAGCTAATTTTTATGCAATTCAAATTACACGTACAAGCTGTCGCTTAACGCATTGTTTCATATAATGCTCTATTACATCGGTCATATGTCGCAACCTATTACCGTCGCCCGTTTTAACGATTGATTTAGCTAATCGGTTATTGGACCATAAAATAATTAGCGGAAACTTTCTGGATAGCATAATTTTAAGGAATTATGTATGGAGATCAATTCTTTACTACAGTCGCTCATTAATACATATTCCGTTAGACACATTGTGTGCCCTCCAAGCAATGGCATCTCCAAGAAGTTTAATGATATAGCCACTCGTTATCAGACAACTTTCACGGTCGCCAAAACTTGCATCCGAATAACTTTCGAAAATGTCGCTTTAGCCTAGATAATTCAAGCCTACAGCTTTAATACCCTTAAGGTTTCTGAAGATTCGTTTCACTCCTTGCCAGTCGCTGTCGGTAGGATGATTTAGTGCCTGTTTAATACGTTAACCGCATAAGCTATGTCGGATTTGCATGCATTTGCTCAGTACAAAATGTACCTGTAACTTCGCAATAGGGTATATTATCATTATTTTCTGTCGTTATAAGTACATCAATGTTTTCAGTCTCTTTTCGCTCTTTTCACTTTCGATTCGTAATCATGGGCGTTCGGTGTGGGTGTATGTCCTGAAAACCAAATTAGTTATCAATTTTATGATATACTTTTCTTCGCCGATTTTCACTACTCTCGCTTCTCTGTCTCTTTTGATTTCCAGACCAAGAAAATATTTAGGCTCTCTATATCAGTCATTTCAAAATTTCTACTAACAAGGAAGGGTATCGAACCCGAACTCACCGATTTCAAAAATTTCGATATATGTTGTAGATCATGAAAAAATATGAGACACGTGTTTTTTCTTATCTGCGGAAAAACATATTTAGGGGGTGAAAACCACCCCTAAAGATAACCCCCAAAAACGGTTTTTTAAATATATCTCGGCTTCTACTGCGTATTTCAGAGTAAAACAAAATAGAAATTACTTCTTATAAAAAAACAAAGATAACTGAAGCAATTTTGACCCTATGGGTTGCAACCCTTATTTTTTATTTTCAATATACATGATCAAAAAATTAGCTTTTTGAAAATAAAAAATAAGGGTTGCAACCCTTAGGGTCAAAATTGCTTCAGTTATCTTTGTTTTTTTATAAGAAGTAATTTCTATTTGGTTTTACTTTGAAATACGCAGTAGAAGCCGAGATATATTTAAAAAACCGTTTTTGGGGGTTATCTTTAGGGGTGGTTTTCACCCCCTAAATATGTTATTCCGCAGATAAGAAAAAACACGTGTCTCATATTTTTTCATGATCTACAACATATATCGAAATTTTTTAAATCAGTGAGTTCGGGTTCGATACCCTTCCTTGTAAGACTCGTCGCACGCATTCTCTCTCTGTCGTTACATGCCAGTAGTATGTCATCGACATACAGAATCAGAATCAGAAATTTATCATCTTCACGCCAGGTAAACAGACAATGCTCATTATTATCTGGTTTCTATCCAAATTTCGTTACAATTGCAGTAAATTTCTCATTCCAGCATTTTGGACTCACTTTCAAATCATACAAGGCCTTTTTCAGTTTGCATATTTTCTTTCGCTTAAGATCTGTGGCACATTCGATTCCGTTTGAAATTTCCATGTAAGCTGGAACATTCAAGTGGCCGCTAAAACTGCTATCTTAACATCCATCTGAGTCTATCAGTGGCTTTCATGGCTTTTTGATAATTTACGGAGTCTCCATTTATTTCAGCCAGTAGAGCGTGAGCCGTCTCTTTTATTGATTCCATCTCTTGAGATTTGATACCTCTCACCTTTCGTGAATGACCACGACCTCTTTTTGTCTCTCCCTCCGTTTCGGTTGTTTCAGTCTCAAACTCATCAAACCAGGTGTTTGTATCTATTTCAGAGTTTACAGTCTCCCAGTCACTTATGTCTGCCTTTGTCAAGTTTAATATATATCTGTCGCTTTCATGATGTCTTAACGAATTGCAGATTCATCATTTTTCTCCAGCCAATAAAAAGAACCTCAGTCTCTCTTAATTTCTCCCTCCGTTTCTCTGATTTTCACATCAAATTCAACGAATCAGATGTTTGGATTAACTTCTGGCCTCTCGGTCGTTACTCTTAAATTCGCAATGCATCTACAAAACGATTTAGTTGCGTAATAACCATTTTACAATGTGGATTGAAAGTTTTAATAGGCGAAGCCACATTATTTGAGCATGCGATGCGTCTGTTGCATGCAGAAACTGCAGTATTTAAAACACAGAATTTTGTATTATCACTCGCATTTATCTCTGAATAATCTTATCAAATATTTCATCGGCACCATCACGGTGCGGCTTATCAGGATACGCCACCTGTAATTTTATATTTAACTTTCTCATAACGTATTCACTCGGTCGCATATTCACTCGTGAATTCTGTTCCCTGATCGCGTCACAAATAGCAAACCTTCGCATCTTTTCCTAGCAAAAAAATTCGGGTACTTCTTTCAAAAATTAAAAACAGTATCCTCTCATCTTTTCTTTTCATCGTATAGGCCATGGCTAAACGAGAAAATCATCCACGAAGACAGAGATATATTTGTATCTTTTTGAGTACGTAGCAGGGCTTATCATATCCATAAACATTAGCATGTATGATCCGTAAAGGATTCTGTTGCTCTCTATCGTACTGTGGTTTCTCATGTTCAGTTACTTCATTTACATTGCTTAATTTTCTGTCTCTTATGTTTTCGAAGCCCGAAGAAATCTCATCGTTTGTATCTCTGTCTCTATTTTCACTGCACATGCTTCCACTGTTTCAGTCGCTTTTCGTTTAGTAATGTTTCTTTCGTAGTTACATGGGCTATTTCTCTGTTTCTATTCGCGTTACAGTCACATTCGCTTTATTTGTTTCAAATAGTATCATCCAATACCGTTTCTAATAAATATCCAACAGACAACATTCTATAGATATCAATCTATATATTATCAAAGTAAACGCATAGCCCTAAATAAGTTAAGTTCCGCAATGACAATAGGTTCTCTGACAGATTTGCAGAGTAAATCACATTATCAAGTTTCAGTAATTTATTATCACCCGAAAATACTTCAACTGTACCAACTCCCTCCGATTTTAAGTTCAAACTGTCGCTTTTATTTGTACATTTAATTTCATCTTGTTATATGTTAAGATCATTTAAAACTCAAACTCGAATTTCTCGAAATGCTCCATCGCCACAGCATCTATCATCAGTCCAAATCGCTATTCAGTTAAGGCGGAAACAAGTTTAGCATTGTATGGCTGCACATTTCGTTCGTTCATATTCAATCACATCTGTCGCTTTACAGGCCCGCTGCCCCGCGATCACTTGCTTCATTTCCAGTACTAACATTTTCAACCTTCTCACTGCCCTTTTCTCAACCTCTCCAGCCTCGCCGCTCTCCACGCATGCTTTGCTTGTCCTGCCTCGATCTTTTCGATTCTCTCTGATAATCTACATTGTCGCTCTTACGCTCACCCCCGCTACAACGACCTCGGCCACATCCACCTCCGCGATTATACGGTTCACGTCGTACATTCCCGTACCTTGAACTGGCGCTCCGCTGGTCTCTCTGTCGCTCCAGCCATTTTCAGCAGTTGGCGGAGATGTAGTCACAAAACTGCTCGCATTCGAAGTACTGCTTTTTCCGATGCCGAGCCTGGGATAATTTTTGACATGTATCCAAAGCCGTCGCACTCATAACATCTAGCCTTGTCCAAGGCGCTCAAGTGTGCAGACTTGGTATCCGTCACTGCCGCCGCCGTCTGCCTTTTGATGCTTTCCAGCTGCATAATATACAACTTTAGACTCTCGTCTGTTAACTATTTACCAGTCATGCTTTTCGTCACGAAGTCGATATTCATTATTTGCGCACTGCGCTTACGACGGTACTAGAAAAGGCGTCCTTTTTCTTAATTTCGGGTAAATCATCGACTTCAGTAAGATTATTATATGATCTAACCACGTCCTTGAATCTGTCGATAAAGACACTCGCTTTTTCTTTAAATCCCTTCAGTTGCACCAATTTACCATCCATTTGTTAATCAAATTTAGGTCTTTCACTGTTATTACGATTGGCGACATAGTCGCTAGATCGCTTATTATTACACTAAACATGGAACTCCTTTCGCTTATCTCGAGCTCGCATATACAGTCTTCAAATTCGCCACTATATATGGCAATCGTTTGCATATCATGCTTTCAGCAGTATAAATAGAAACCATTTCCTTCCTCGATCTGAAATAAAACTTCAGCCAAATTATTACAAGCCGTTATTAAGTCCTCAACACCTTACACGAAAACTCTCTCCTTTTTTTCAACAGTTTTTATACTGCGTGCTATAAAACTGTCTACGCCCTGTCGCTTTGATATTAACAGTGAAATAGTTTTATTTAGATTAGCACTCGCTTTTACAATCAATTCAGTCATCCAATAGGTCACTCATTTGTAGTTCAGATCTAAGAAGATTCCGAAAATATCATTTTATAAACATTTTTATTACATTCAGTCATCATCCAGTCTCATTCAAAATTCAATTTTGATTTTCCGTCTCATATAAAATTTTTTATATATATTTGATTTTATTTATATTAATATATTAATTTTCACTTGCCTGAAATTACGAAACTCCAATTATCAAATATATGTGAGTCATCCGTCAATTTATTTTCTATCGTATTAACATACGTTTCTGTCGCTCTTTGTCTCGGACGCTGTTATTCTCTATACTCTCTCATCTGCTACCGCTATCACTCGCTTTCTGTGCCGAACCTGTCACCACTGTCGCGCTTATTCCGGAATAGTCTCTGTCGCGTTCGCCCGTCTCTATTTTGGCGTTACTTCGAGAGGTACTTTCCATAACCATTCAGCAATAAAGCATTAGCAGCGGTTGCCATTCTACTTCTGCCTGCACAAACGCACCTTTTAAGATGCACTTTTCATCCAGCATCATTAATGCCATACCTGTAATTAAAATCTTTCAATAAACAAACCGCGCCGAACACAAACACTACGAGTTTATTGAAGATTTTAAACAGAACAATATTTCAAGGTTAATCATGAGCAATTTCACTTAAGGGGGCTAGACACCTTTTTTATCTGAAATAAGAAGTCACATTTTAATACATAAATGTAAACTAATTATTTCATACTTTTTACATATAAAAGTGGGTATATTTACCTTACCTTAAAACTTTCTCCGATGGGCCTTTTATATGGTCCAGAACCATAGTCATCGATGAAACAAGTTTTTTCACTAACCGTAAACTTTGAAATTTTCCTGTGGATGGATTGACTCCAGATTTGAACTAAATTACTCCTGAATAGTATAATTCTCATATGAGTATAGGGATTTAGGATCAAATGTCGGAAAAAATTTTTACATCAGAAAAATTATGAAAAAATATAAAAAAATTAAAAAAATTAAAAAAAAACTCTTGAAAAACAGCACAATTTTTTTTTCTCATTAGATCAAAAATCCCTACACTCATATGAGAATTATACTATTCAGGAGTAATTTAGTTCAAATCTGGAGTCAATCCATCCACAGGAAAATTTCAAAGCTTACGGTTAGTGAAAAAACTTGTTTCATCGATGACTATGGTTCTGGACCATATAAAAGGCCCATCGGAGAAAGTTTTAAGGTAAGGTAAATATACCTACTTTTATATGTAAAAAGTATGAAATAATTAGTTTACATTTATGTATTAAAATGTGACTTCTTATTTCAGAGAAAGAAGGTGTCTAGCCCCCTTAACTCATATTTACTATTGGAGCTGACAAAGTTCAAGGTTCTTATCGTGTGTCGCAAGACAATCAATAATTCTTGTTTTTGCCATATTTAAATATGATATTAAATTAAAATGTGATCATAAGTACAATCATCATTAGTTGTTTTACTAGCTAGATTTTCTTTTGTAGAATTAAAATTTGGTATCATGTTTTTATTCACATATAATTTTTCTATATGTACCAATTGGATTTATTTTTCGTACGTTTGATATACTTGGTTTACCTCTCAAAATTTCATCGCTTTCTCCCGTCGCTGTAGCACCGTCACCTTCGCTCTGTCGCTTGCTGCCGTCACTATCGATCGCATATCGCTATCGATTATTCTCGCCTTCATTCGCTTCCAGTACCGAACTCAACCTGTTCGTATCAGTCTCACTCGCTGACTCGCTCTTCTCCGTCTCATTCTCACTCGCTATTTTAAGAGGCATTCTTGCCTTTGTGGCAACATGGCATCAGAAGCGACCGACTCTGTAACTCTGCCTTTACGATTGCATCTTCCAAGATGCGCTGTTCGCCCAACGTTATTGTTGTTACAAAAATCTTTGAATAAACAAACCGTGCCGAACACATGCACTACGAGTTTACACAAGATTTTAAAATAAGATGAAAACTCTGTAGTTAATCGAGTGCAAATGCAATTTCACTCGTTTATAATATTCAATAATTCTACAGTAAGGAATATTATATTTCAGTTTTGATCACAACTATTCAATTTTTAGACGTACTAAGTTTTTATTCATATGTACATGTTAATTTTTAAAATTAAAAAGTAATTCGTGAAGCATAATCGGCCGCTGTGCAATGTCTTCATCATTTACGTTCCGTTTTCTGTCTCTCCTTTGTCGTATAGCGCTATACATTCAATCTCCTCTAGTCGCAAAATCGTCGCGCGCGCTTCCCCGAAACAGTATGATTGCGCTACCTCTCCTACTCATTTATTTTCACTATAGCGTGCTCACTGCGCACAGTGACTTTTCTGTCGCTGCCTCCGCTTCTTTTCCGTAGAAGCGCGAGCGCGACTTCGACTCTCCTTCCCCTCTCTCGGCTGCATGCGGGAGCTCGGTGGCTACCACCCCTCACGCGCCTTGATGCGGGAGACGAACCGACACCGCTCTCCCTCCCAGCGCGCGCACACGGTACACGAGGCACCGCTGACAAACTCAAGCCTCGTCTCTCTCTCTCTCTCTCTCTCTCTCTCTCTCTCTCTCTCTCTCTCTCTCTCTCTCTCTCTCTCTCTCTCTCTGTCTCTCTGTCTCTCTCTCTCTCTCTCTCTCCCTCGTCGTCGGGTAAGTCGCACGTCTGCTTTCTGCTCTCACAGTTTTGTTGAACGTTTTTTGAACTCCTTTTCACTCTGAGGAGTGATTTGGTTACAGAAAAGTAGCTCCACTGGCTCTCAAGCTCTCCGCCTAAGTTTCCATGACATTACATGGTATACTATGAGCCAGGAGCCACTTTTCCTTTGAGGAAGATCCACATAACCTCTAAAGCTATCAGACTGGGTTGCTACACGGCAGGTGAACAACAACAGCCAGCATTTATACTGCAACCTAAGAGAGATCAGCACCCTCGGTTAACTCCTTGCACCAAACAACAGCAACAACATCAACAACAACCACTGCTTCAAATAACTGGCGCCGGCATTACATCCAGACACGATTCAAATCCAACGGCTTCTATACAAGTGTCAACGGTCAGCCGGTGCCTCCTTTGTTTTGATTGGCGTCCTTCGTGTTTGGTTTTGAAAACATGGAGAACAGGTGTGTGGTGTGCAAAGTGACGACTACACGTACTCTTGGACGGTGCCCAAAGTGCAAACAGCTATGCCACTCCAAATGTTCGGGTAAAAAGAAGGATGGACTGTGCGATATTTGCTGCAACGGAGAACAGTCCCCGGCAGAGCCGAAATCATCAAAAGCAGCCAAGCAGACGAGCGCACAGGCAAAACATCTGAAGCAGCCGACAGTAGCCGTCTCTACATCGCGCAATTTCACACAGGTGAGCATGCGCGCCTCGCTTACTCCATCCCAGCGAGGCACGCCGTCTGCTGCTCGAGAGTCGCCCCACCACCGCGCACTATTCAGCGCCTCGACGCCGGCTGTGCCCCCTCCGCCCCGCGCTCACCGCTCCCAGCAAGCGGCTCTCTCTCCACCGCGCGCGAGCACAGAAAAACCGGTTGTCGAGCGGGAAGCAGACCGGCAGGCGCGCCCTGATGTGCCTCGTAGCAGTACCGAGGTAGCAACGCGGGCCAACTGCTTGCAGGGGCCCCTACTCGCTACCGCGCTCGCAACACCTGGCGCTCACTCATCGCCTTTCTCTCTACCTTCTACTGCCGAAGATGAAGACGAGGAAGATGATGCTGCTGCCACAGGTCCTCTCACCTCGTCACTAACAAAATCACCACCGCTGGGAGATCCTAACCTGTGTGGTTTTACCCACACTTTTATTCCGGTGAGCACCTTGGAAATATTCTTTCAAAGGTTCGACATGCTTCAGCAGCAGTTAGACGATGTCAGGTCCCTCGGCGGCTCCGACCATGTGTCTCGTAGTGCCTCCCTGCTGCTGTCTGAGGAAGACAGTAGCAGGAGGCTGGCGACGCGGGTTACTGCTCTCGAGGAATTGATATCTGACCAAAATAAAATGATCGTCGATTTAACTGGAAAAGTTAACTTGCTGCTGGAGGAAAATAAAAATATTAAGAGTGTTGTCACTGACACCCGCGATGTCGTACAACATTTCCAGGGTGCTCGCCGAAATCCTGATCTTAATTTTAATTAAGAAACCTAGCAGTGATGGTGCCGAGAACTGCGAAGTGATTATTCATGGCTTTAAATATGACGATGAAAACTCGCAAGATGATTTAAATAAAATATCCTTCGCAGTGATCAGCACTGTCCTCCCATCATTCGACAGGAGCGATATTGCTGGTGTTCGTCTCATTCCGCGCCGCAGCCCGGGCAGGGAGACTGGGGAGATCGCGGGGGAGGGCTTGGAGTCCGCTCGGGGGGTGAAAGCGCAACCGGCTTGTGTAGTCCGTTTGGTAAGGGCGTCGCTGGTCAGGGACGTGATACGGGCAAAGCGTGCGCTTGCTAATAATTATTTAACCACATCTGACATCAACCACGAAATGCTTGGTCAGACTTCTGTCGATCGTGTGCCATCTCATAAAATTTTTATAAATGAGATGTTGCCCCACAATAAATTTCAGTTATTCCAAAGCTTGAAGTCCATTGCACAGGGGCTGGGCTTCAAGTATATATGGCACTCGGGAGGCAGATTTTTGGCCAGGCGTAAGGGGGGAGAGCGGGCGCATGTTTTCACGACGGCTGCCGATTTGCAGGCTATTCAAACGGCGTGCCGAGCAACACCTAGCAAAAAACGGCCAACTACAGACAAGGACTCTGACCGTAATGACAGAGACCGTAACGAACGGGACGGGCTGGAGAAAGCTCAGGCGGGCAAGTCGGTCAACTCATCCTGACCAGTTGGGAGAGGGGAGAGATTCCTTAGGGCTGGGTTCCTCAATGTGAACTCTATCAGGGCTGTATTGAGGGACTTCGCCTATTCCTAGCTGATAATCCATCTTACAGCATATTTGGGCTCGCAGAAACTTGGCTGGGCTCGGTCGTGGATGACAGCCTCATTCGGATCGGGGGATATACAGTCATCAGACAAGACCGGAACATCAATGGGGGAGGGATTGCTCTGTATGTACGCAGTGATTTTACTGTGAAGAAATTAGCTTTTTCTAATACCCAGGGACCGGGGAAACCCGGTATCCCTGAGTACCTTTTTTGTAGCGTAGAGCAGGGCAACTCTCCTCCAATACTCGTTGGCTTATTCTACAGACCCCCAAAGATACCCATGCAAAAAGATAGTGATCTCTTTGATGTTTTACGTGACCTTAGTGGCGATTATAGCCATAAATTACTCATGGGCGATCTGAATGCAGACTTGTTATCCGGGTCCGATGACGCTAACACCATAAAGCGTCTATCTGAGGAGTTATCTCTCCAGATAGTTCAGCATGGGCCAACTCACCACACTCCAACATCTCACACATGGATTGATGTAATACTGACAGATGGTTGCGATGTTATACTAAATCACAATAACGAGTGGCTGCCCAGTTTTGGCAAGCACTGTGTCATTGATGCAACCATTAATATATTTTCTCCTGCACGTGTAACAGGCTCCTTCTCTTACAAGAACTTTAAAAGCATCGACAGTACTTCTCTTGTTGACATCTTGTCTTGCCACGACTGGACAGACAAACTTAATTGAAGCCGATTTGGAGAGTGCTTTAAATATACTCAATGAAAATCTAAATACAGCAATTAACGAATTAGCGCCTTTAAAAACAGTATGTCAAAAGAAAAAATATGCTCCCTGGTTTGGTCCTGAGTTGAGGCAGCTCGTCGACAAGCGTAATGCTACGCACAGTCGCTATAAGCGTACTGGGCGTGCGGAGCTGCTCGGCGAGTTTCTTCGGCTCACCAGTGAGGTCGACGTTCGCATTGAACAAGAGCGTACATCCTTCCTGCACAAACATCTGTCAGACGCTCGTGATGATAATAAGAATATTTGGAAGGAGATGCGGAACCTCGGCCTCCTACCCAAGAGTGCTGAAGAGGAGTTGCATGGTTTTAAGCCGGAGGAACTGAACGCTCACTTCGCGGGGATATCCATCTCTTCACTTGAAAATATCGAAGAAGCAAAGGACATTATCTGGTCTGTAAGCGATGACGGCTTCTCATTCAGACCAGTAAATTTATGCGAAGTTGTCCTTGCTATATCACACTTTTCCTCGCAAGCAAGAGGACTTGATGGGGTTCCCCAAGAGGTGATCGTGAAAGCACTCCCGGCTATCGGAGAGATCATTGTAAGTGTCTTCAACACCTCTTTTGCAAGAGGAATTTTTCCGAGCATCTGGAAGCAGGCACGAGTAATTGCTCTAAAGAAAAATGCTTCTCCTTCCAATCCGGCTGATTTTCGCCCCATAGCGTTGCTCTGCTTCCTGTCCAAGGTGCTTGAGAAGATTGCTCATGGACAAATCATGGAGTATTTAAAGAAAAATAACTTACTTGATCCCCTCCAAACCGGTTTCAGAAAACATCACAGCACACAAACGGCACTTGTTAAACTTACTGATGACGTACGCATGGCCATCGACAGAAGAGAGGTAACACTCTTACTACTCTTTGACTTCAGCAAGGCGTTTGACACCATATCGCCTACTAAACTATTTCGCAAGCTGAAAGAGCTGGGGTTCGCACGGTCAGCGCTCCTGTGGGTAAAATCTTATTTACAGGGTCGCTCCCAAATGGTAACCTCGAGCAAAAATGGAAACTCCGATTGGTTGGAAACAAACTTGGGAGTACCTCAGCGGTCTGTCCTGGGTCCCTTGCTCTTTAGCCTCTACGTCAACGACTTACACAAGATACTAAATGGACAGACGACGAAGCACATCTTCTATGCAGACGATCTCCAGATATATCTTCACATAGCCAAAGATAAAATTCTGGAAGGTATTGATCAACTTGCTGTTGCGGCGCGACGGGTTGCTGACTGGGCGGGGGGCTTCGGCCTGCATCTTAACGCTAGCAAAACGAAGGCTATTGTATTTGGATCCAGAAAAAATGTCAATGACATTGAGTTAAGAAACTTGGCTGGCGTTGAGGTTCAGGACGACATCTTCGTCCCTTTAGTGGCACAGTCGTGAGTCTTGGTGTTACATTGGATAGCAAACTCTCTTGGAAGCCGCACATTGATGTATTAACTAAAAAAGTTAATAAAGCCCTGTATAGTTTGCGGTTTATCAGGGCGTGTACCACTGAGACGCTTCGCAGGCGGTTGGTTGAATCACTTATACAGCCGCACATTGACTACTGCACGGTGGTATACTTAGACGCTACGGACGAACAACGTATACGAAAACAGCGACTTAGCAATTCGTGGGTGAGATATATTTTTGGGATGAGGAGAGATGAACACATCACCCCCTACCGGAAACGTCTGGACTGGCTTCGTACTGACTCGCGCAGGCAGTACTTCCAAGCCATTTTATTATATAAGATAACCAGGTTACATGAACCTTCATACCTCACGTCCTTTTTCACCGAGAAGAAGTCCAGACTGCCCGGTAGGAAGGACACGCCTGAACTACAAATTCCCAAGGTGAGCACCTCAACAGGTTTCAATGCCTTCCAAGTTCAAGGTGCCCTGTTTTGGAACAGGCTCTCTCCTTCCCTACGTCACCTTCCATCCTTATCATGCTTTAAGAGAGCGGTGCGCAGACATCTTCTCGAGGTCGATGCCTAGCCCTCCTATCTGGCGGTGGAGGCGTCAGCACATTTGAGAACAACTCCATCATTGTACACCAACGATGTTTTCTAATTTATTCTATGTTATTTTGTACTTCGTTATTTTGTAATTCGTTTTAATGGAGTTTGACACTGGCTCTTTGCAATCAAAATGTGATATTTTAACCGACTGTGTACGCTATTTATTCGTACTGCAATTACTAGTTTAAAAACCTTGACCAAATCAAGAATGTATTTATTAGAATATTCTATTTTATTTATTTATCGAAATTTTATCTACATGATAAAAATTTTAATAGTATTAAGTTTTGTAAGTTCTATGTATATTTTACATTGTATATTTTATATTTTTGCCATTATTTGGTAAATAAAGGTTTATCTCTCTCTCTCTCTCTCTCTCTCTCTCTCTCTCTCTCTCTCTCTCTCTCTCTCTCTCTCTCTCTCTCTCTCGCTCTCTCTCTCTTTCTAGCGCAGGCACACATGAATATGCCGCGCGCTGTCATCACGCTATTCAAGGTACGCTCGCTCTCTCTCTCTCTCTCTGCGCGGGCATAGATAAGCTCCCGGCGCACCGCCATTTTTGCTCGTTCGGGGCCCACGTGCGCGTTCAAACCTGTTGCGGCACCAAAACCTACCGCTGCAACATCGGGACGCGTCCGTCCCTTGCGTTTCGAGGAAATAGGACGATTTCGTTCCAACTTTTTCTCACTCGCGATTTGCACAGCCGCACGATACGCAACGCAAATAAACTTTTATTACCGGTATTAGGCGTTTTTCTCCCGTCGCCATAAAGAAACCAAATTATTTCAACGGTCGCGCACTGTCTCTAATCAGAATTTTCACAGTCTCACTTACCTCTGTGAGTTTCGTCCATCGCTTCTATATATCAGTCGCTGTTCATTCCGTTGCCATCTCTTCCATCGCAGTTTCCTCCGCCGCAGCTTCCTCCGTCGCGGTTTCCTCCTCGTGCGTGCTCACGTCGTCCTTCCTTCCTCCTGGGCCCATAACCTGATAAGGATATGTGGATGGTGGAAGATGGAAACGAAGGCACAAAAGAGTTAACACACACACGCGGAGATTAAAGTATCATAAGTAGTTTATTAGAACAGATATATCACACAACGCTCTCTATAAAATATAATAGATATAAGTATTAGTAAAAGTATAATCTGACTCGGACGCGATGTCACTCGTTTCAGCTCTCACAGAGCACTGACGGGTTCTCCGCACAGAGCCGTGCTCAGTATCTAAAGGGGGCGCTAGATTAGAGGTGAGATGGAAAGTATGGCGGCGGCTTAAGAGGACCCGCAATCTAACAAAAACTATTATACCATAATTTCTAAAAACTGCTGTAATTTGTTTGAAGAAGTTTTTTATATAGGGCAGACTGACATGAGCCAAGTATTTATTTTTTGTAAACTTGTTATTGTTGTTATTATTAATATTTTGTTAATGTTATTAATATTATTATTATTATTATATGTAGCAATCCTTTTTTGAGATGGAATTTGATAAACTCAAAAGGATAATTATTACTTGCTAGATATTGTGTAAGCAATTTAATATTTTTATTATGGAATTTTTTGTTTGCCAATACCACTGCTTTATCAACTAAGGAATACACCATTCCCCTTTTATGGGATAAGGGGTGACTAGAGTTGAAATTAAGGAATCTACCCGAAAAGGTAGGTTTATGATACCAATCCGTAATTAATTTACCATCTTCCCTAATAATTTTAATTTCTAGAAAATTATAAGTCCGATTGTTTTCCATTTCATAGGTAAATTTAAGTCTATTGTCATAAGTATTAAAAATATCCATCACATAACCTATTTTGTTCTTCGATATTATGATAAAAATATCATCGACATATCTACCATAAAAGAGGTGGGTTAAATCTAATCTCTCTAGACAGTCTTGCTCAAGATCATCCATAGTAATATCCGCAAATAGTGGCGATATAGGTGAAACCATTGTAAACAAAAAATCAATCATTGAAACTATAAAAAATACCGAAGAATCCCTAAATTTTCTTGATGTAAATAAGAACGTCAAAGATGAGATTATACTCAAATTGGTAGATAACACAGATCTGCACGGTTTTGTTGCAGGGCAGCTGAGGGTCATTTCCGAAGTAATTTTGAGCGTAGAATCCAAATCCGTGCTCGAAATTAACCCATCACGTCAGGATTCTGAGATATTTGAGGTTATGTATACGAAAAAGGGCTATTTTGACTACTTTTGAGGTTAGATACAGGCTGCAATAGCTTTTTATAATTTTTGCTATCTACTCTATCATATAGTCCACTCTTCCCCTTCAAAATGAGCTCTTAAACGGCATTGTACGATGTTTCTTTCAAAAGTTACGGCCGTTTTGAAATGACACGTCCGCTATGTTTGATTTATCGTCGACGAGGTTTTCGGAAGAAAAAATTCGTAGAGTCTGGGGATGAGACCATGTTGACTATAAGTTTTTGGGGTCACTGAATCCGAACCCAAGGCCTGTTTAACCACATCACGTCAGGGTTTTGCATAACCTCAAAATAGAGGCACAAAAAACCCTCTAATCCCACACCTACCAAACCACAAGCAGGTTAACCTACCTGAACCTTGAAAAAGCAAATTTAGTCGCTTATTTTTTCTTGAAATAATCATATTTTACCTTGCAAGCGAGTTATCTCAATTAACTGACTATCCACTAACCCATCACACCCCATGAAACCACCCTTACCATACAACTAGTAGCCTAACTATTCTAACCCGGGGAACAGCGAGTTTAGTAGAATTTTTTTTCTTAAAATAACTAAATTCTACACTACGAGCCAGCTAAACCACCTCACCACCTATCTCCTAACCCACCTAACCCCCCTAGAAATCATCACTGCCAAATCATAAGCAGGCTAACCCTGAGAATAGCGAGTTTAGTCGCCTGTTCATTCTTGATGTAATTAAATTCCAAACCAAAAACGGGTTAACTTACCTAATCACTTACCTCCATAACTCAAGCAATCCACAGAAACCACCCCTCCAAGATACTAGCAGGTTAACCTACTTAACCTTGGGAGTGGCGATTTTACTAGCTTGCACAAAGTGGGCTGAAACATCGATCACTTAGGTACCTACTACCTAACCCATAGAAACCACCATAACCAAACCACAACAGGCTAGCCCCAACGTGAAGTCGGGCGGGCAGATAGGCGAGCAGGTGGGCCGGCAGGTAGGTAGACGAGTAGGCAGGCTGGCAGGCAGATACAGAGGCAGGCACACGGCGAGCGGCTAGGTATGCAGGCGGACAGGAAGACAGACAAGCTGACAGACAGGTAGTCAAGCGAGCAAGCAGGCACCCACGCAGGCAGCGTAGGCAGGCGGGCAAGCAAGCATGCAGATAGGTAGGCAGGTAGTCAGGAAGTAGGCAGTTGGGTGGGCAGGTAGTCAGGCGAATAGGTACGCAGATAGGAAAGTAGTCATACAACCAGACGAGTAGGTGAGCACACAATAATGCGGGCAGACTGTCAGCCCATTCGCTTGTCTGCTCAGCTGCCTGCCTGTATGCCTGACTATCTGCCTACTCGCCTACCCATCTGCTCGCTTGCGTATTTTTTGTTCTGCTTACCTGCTTACCGGCTTGCCTGCTCGCTCGTTCGCCTGGAGGACCAGTTTTGAAATATATGGAATTGTATGAGATTGCCAATCTGGGGATTGGGATGTATAGGCTTCAGATATGTATCTTTGGAATACGTAGCGTAGGTGTGGGGCATGTGGCTTGGGAATTTTTTGGTTTTGGATTTGATTTTAGGATGTTGACAGGCGGGTAGACAGACGAAAATATGAGTAGTCATGAGGTGAGTAGGCAGCCAGGCTGGAAGGCAGGTAGAGAGACAGGTAGGCAGGTGAGTAGGCAAGCGGATAGGCAAATAAGTAGGCGGACAGGTACACAGGCAAGTAGGCAGGCAGACAAGCAGGTGAGTTGGTGGTCAGGCGGTCAGGCAGACAGTTGTGCTTGCTCGCCTGACTACCTTTCTGCCCATCCTCCTGATTGCCTGCTTGCTCGCCTTTTTGAATGCCTGCCTATCTAACGGCTTGCCCTCCCGCTCGTCTGCTTGCCTGCCTGCCTTCTCGGCTGCTCACCTTATTGCTTACCTATCCACCTGCGTGCCCGCCTGTCCTCCTAAAAAATTTGAAATTGCGGATTTAAGATGGCGGTTACTGAAACGAAATCTGGCTAAATTGGTGTATGTAGGCTCTCGAGAACTTTGATCATGAATCTAAAGGCAAATTCATGCTAGCTAGTTTTGGTTCGCCCTAAGTATTAAGTTTCTCAATACCTTTATAATGCCTTTATAATGGAGGCATTCCCCTATCCACCACCTGGGGAGGCGCCCGATGCGGGACTAGCAAACCCGGCACGAGTTTTTTATCTGTCTGTCTGTCTGTCTGTCTATCTGTCTATCTGTGCATCTGTACCTTTACTTGTCTACACTAATAAGGTTTTCTTTTGTCTGTCTGTCTGTCTGTCTGTCTACCTGTGCATTTGTACTTTATCTTGTGTATGTCCATATTTCTGAGTTTGTGGTAGCATGTTTCTATTTAAATCGGATTTTTTCTTTGGATTCCACACAAAATGCAGCTGTATTGTTAAATCTAATCTTCAAGACTCTTATGGAATCTCTTTTGCTTTTGTTCGAAAGATCTTCTACCAGATCGCCTCTTATGTGAAGCAAAAATCTGCAGCATTGTTATGGACCATTTTCCTTGATACCGTCTTTGCATTTCCTTAATGTCCTTGTTACGTCCGGAGACGTATTATAGATTTAGAATTTCATTCTGAAAGTTTATTCACATCAGATATTTCCTGACATATAAACGCGAGAATGCAACGCAGCATTTCGCTCAGGCATCGTACCGTAGACCGTGTGACGTAGAGAGCCATCGACCTCCAGAAGACAGTGGCGTGCAAATTTTTAACAAATCAGCATTTCACAATGCTACCACTTAAATGCTACGCGTATAAGCCGCAACCGAAAATTTCTTAATAAAGATGATCTCAATTTATCATCTATAACCCAATTAAACCGCATAATAAAACTGCGAAATGCATCACGCAAGTCAGTCACAGCGTACAAGAAACCTGGCGAACTCCATGTACCTCTACGACATCGAGAAGTTGAAACCGTAAGCCTTACACATCTAGTAAGCAGATTTTATAAGTTATTTATAGTAAATTTATAAAAGCAAGTGTTATAGAAAAGAATTGTAATTGAAATTACAACGCATCGATCTACCAGAAGCCAGCAGATTGTATTGGTAATAAATTATTGTATTTTATATAATAAACCTACATAAAACCAATTACTACTTATTTCCACTTATTTCCGGACTTCACATCCTGATGGAAGCGCTCTCCTTGCTCTTCGCTAACATCACCTAAATTTGCAGGAAACCAATCTAAATGAGAGAACAAATAGTGCAATTTCACACTCATATTACAACCCAATTTCTTAAAGTTTTTTAACATCGTGTTGACTAGCGCTTTATAATTGGCAGCTTTATTATTTCCTAAAAAGCCCTGGACAACTTGTTTGAAGCTTATCCACGCGTTTTTTTCGACGGAAGTCATCACGCTTTCAAAGTCTGTTGTTTTCATTAATTCTCGAATCTGTGACCCAACAAAAATCCCTTCTTTAATTTTTCCATCACTCAAACCAGGAAACTTCTTTTCAAGATACTGAAAGCAAGCTTCATCTCTATCAAGGGCTTTTACGAATTGTTTCATTAGTACTAGTTTGATATGAAGTGGAGGTAGTAAGATTTTTTCTGAATCAATTAAGGAGTCTTCGAGAATGTTGGGGTCTCCTTTTCTGAGAGAAGTACGAAAAGGCCATAGATCTTTGATGTAGTGCTGCTGTCTATTTCTACTATCCCATAAGCAGATAAAACAAGGATATTTTGTAAATCCTGACTGTTGACCAAGAAGCATGCCTATAATTTTCAAATCTCCACATACTTTCCATTTATGCTCTTTATATTTAATAGCTTCAAGAATAATTTTAACGTTTTCGTATGACTCTTTCAAGTGTACGGAATGAGTAATTGGTAAGGAAGCGTATTTATTGGAATTATGGAGCAAAACTGCTTTTAAACTTCGCTTTGAAGAGTCAATAAATAATTTCCAATCAGAAGGGTCATACACGAGTCCATATTTCTGCACTAAACCTTTCACATCACTGCAGTAAACGTAGTTACTACCTTCAGAGAAAAATTTAATGAACGATTTCTCTCGATGCCTATACCCAGAGAAGGTTGTTCCAGGGACAAGAAGGTTTCTTTCTTGCAGTCGTGAGCCTAGTAATTCAGATTTATCTTTAGGTAAGCCTAAATCCCTAATGATGTCATTTAGTGCAGGTTGATTGAATAGTACGGGAAGACAATCAGAATCTTCATAAGCAAGTGAATCAATATCTTCCGATTCTTCAACAGCTTTGTCAACACATTCAATGTTGTCATCATTTTTCTTCTTCAAATTTGGCGAAGTTGGAAGAATATCGTTAAATTCAAAAGGAATGGGCTTAGTAGCGCTTGCTACATTTGGATACTTGATATTATTAGAATTTGTAAGATTAAAGCCGAAAATTTCAGTCAAACAAAAATAGCATTCATCATGAGAGGCAGGTTCATGCCAAATCATTGGTGTTTTGAATGGCATGGGTGTAACTGGTCTCGTTGCATTATTCCATCGTCTTAAACTTTTAGCTGCGGGGGTGGTCGATATATGGACCACTCTAGAGACAAAGAATATTTGAAGTTTTTAGATCAAATTTGATGTTCTGAATACATAACAAATAGTTTTAAAATTTCTCAAAACATTCTTGACCTTAAAATTTTCAAGGTCAAGGGTGTCTGCGAGAATTTTGTTACTATTTTTTTCATATTCAACGCGTGAAATTACATAGAAATACCCTCTCAAATCTTCATAACAAAAGAGACAAATTTTTTTACATTGTACTTTACGTTGCCTGCGGGGCTGGTCGATATATGGACCAGCAGTCAGGTCAGCGACTCTATCTGAGATATCCAGTGATATTATGTATACATTTTACATATTCTGAGAGGTCAATTTGTACTGAAATTTCCCCGCAGCCTAAAGGTTAAGGATTCAACACATGACTTACAAGCTATATGGGGAGCCCAAGGTTTATCTTGACTAGAAACTGATATTTTAAAATAATTTTGATAAAATTGTTTGATATTCTCATCAATATTAATTTTTTGCTTAGCGAACGTATAACGACCGCAAATGTAACAAAAACTGTTAGGATCATTTAAGCACTTTCGAGAAGTCATAGTAGAAGAAAAGTTGTCGTAAAAACGATTGATGGAAAGGGAAAAGAATTTAATAGAGTTGTGAATATGATTAATGAAATACTATATCAAATGATTTAATTACAAATGAGAAAATCACTGCTGCAAAAGTAAGTAAAGCATGAAAGAGAAGATTGAAGGTTGAAAGTAAAGCCTGAAAGAAATGTCAACTTACTAAAAAATTACAATAATCACATACAATATAGATATAAAACAGTGGGAAACAACAGGAATATAAGTTATTGTTATTAAGCAGGAAATAGCAGGGAAATAGCAGAAACATAAGTGCAAATAGAAAATTTGCACTTTTGTGTTTTTAAAAATAAATTGAATGTTTTATTTTATGCCTTTTTTGTAAATGTAGAAATCACAGAATTTCTACTTTTCTAAAATTTAAAACTTTGTAGAACTGAATGCAAAGAAAGAATTTAAAATGTGTATTTAATTTTTTTAAACTTTCATTTTAAATTAATATTACGAAAAATCTTATTTTCAAGAAGTGGAACGAAATAATGTAAACCTCCCAAGGACCAATAATAACAACAGTTTAATTTGCTTGTCTGTAGTTTGAATGTGACTAATTGTAAGTGGTTAAAATTTGATTGTGTATGGTAGAGAATTTTTTTAATTTACAACTCCTACAGTATGTAGGTTTATGTTTGCTTATCTTTTATTTACAACCTTATGATTTAGATTTTGCTTATTTAGAGTTTAAAGCCTCTCGATTTAGCTAACATTTGGCCCAAATGTTTATCTTGCCACAAAATACGATAATAAAAATTGCAGACTGTAAGGATAAATTGGGGTTCCAACCTCAAAAGATCTTATTTTAGGTTTTTCTTTTATTATTCAATTGCAAATTTTCAGTCGATTTAAGCTACTTACTAAAATCAAGGTGAAGGAGAATTGTAAGGCACATATAATGTTTATTTGAAGAGTCTTCCAAGGTGAAAATATAACTTGAAAAGGTAATTCAAAGTTTTAAACACTCCTAAAAATCTTAAGCCGACAAAATTTGAACAACATTCCCCTTCAGAAAGTAGCCTCTAGTTTTTCGAAAGTTTTCAGTGCGCTGAACATGAATCTGGCCCTAGAAATGCTCTATCACCTCTGCTTTTCGAGATATCCTAACGTAAAGGTGCAAGCCTGCATGTTTAATCCTACAAACTTCAAGCTTATAATTTTTAGAGCTTAGGTAACTTAACCCGCTTGTGGTTTAATTACATGAAGAATGAACAGGCGACTAAACTCGCTGTTCCTAGGGTTAGTCTGCTTTTGGTTTGGCAGTGATAGTTTCTAGGGGTTAGGAGGTAGGTGGGTTGGTGGTTTATCTGACTCGCAGTGTAGAATTTAGTTACTTCAAGAAAAGAAATTCTACTAAACCCGCTGTTCCTCGGGTTAGAAGGATTACGTTGCTAGTGGTATGGTAAGGGTGGTTTCAAGGGGTATGATGGGTTAGAGGATACGCCTATAAGAATTTCTTTTCTTGAAATAACTAAATTCTACTTTACGAGCCAGACAAACCACCAACCCAACTACCTCCTAACCCACCTAACCCCTAGAAACTATCACCGCCAAACCATAATCAGGCTAACCCTAGGAACAGCGAGTTTAGTCGCCAGTTCATTCTTCATGTAATTAAACCACAAGCGGGTTAAGTTACCTAAGATCTAAAAATTACATCAGCCACAAGTAGGCTAACTTACCTAATCACTTAGCTCCATAACTCAACCAACCTCAGAAACCACCTGCATCCCTGCCAAACTACAAGCAGGCTAACTCACTTAACCTTGGGATTAGCGAGTTTACTCGCTTTGTCTTTCTTGCTCTTTCTTCTCCTAAAAACTACCCCTACGAAACCACAAGCAGGCCAACCCACTTGACTCTGGAAACAGCGATAAACCTCAAGACTGTTATTATAATCCTATACCCTTTTACCTTGTACATCACAAGCCCTCAAACCCTAAGCTCCCACACCCCAAGTCCATAATCCTCGAGCCTACAATTTTAAGCCTATAAACTATAAGCTTAGTGTTGTTTCCGTAGTTTATGGGTTAAGAGTTTGTCATCTTGATGTGTTTGACAAGGTTTGTTAAGGTAAGAGTTTATAGGCTTAAAATTACAGGCTCGAGGTTTATGAGCTTGGTTATGGGAGCTTGGAGTTTGTGAGCTTGCAATGTATAAGCTTGAAGTTTGTAGGGTTAAACATGCAGACGTTCACCTTTACGTTAGGATATGTAGAAAAGCAGAGATGATAGAGCATTTCTAGGGCCAGATTCATGTTCAGCGCACTGAAAACTTTCGAAAAACTAGAGGCTACTTTCTGAAGTGGAATGTTGTTCAAATTTTGTCGGCCTAAGATTTTTAGGAGTGTTTAAAAATTTGAATTACCTTTTCAAGTTATATTTTCACCTTGGAAGACTCTTCAAACAAACATTATATGTGCCTTACAATTCTCCTTCACCTTGATTTTAGTAAGTAGCTTAAATCGACTGAAAATTTGCAATTGAATAATAAAAGAAAAACCTAAAATAAGATCTTTTGAGGTTGGAACCCCAATTTATCCTTACAGTCTGCAATTTTTATTATCGTATTTTGTGGCAAGATAAATATTGGGCCAAATATTAGCTAAATCGAAAGGCTTTAAACTCTAAATAAGCAAAATCAAAATCATAAGGTTGTAAATAAAAGACAAGCAAACATAAACCTACATACCTGTAGGAGTTGTAAATTCAAAAAATTGTGTACCATACACAATCAAATTTTAATCCACTTACAATTAGTCACATTCAAACTACAGACAAGCAAATTAAACTGTTGTTATTATTGGTCCTTGGGAGGTTTACATTATTTCGTTCCACTTTTTGAAAATAAGATTTTTCGTAATATTAATTTAAAATGAAAGTTGAAAAAAATAAAATACACATTTTAAATTCTTTCTTTTCATTCAGTTCTAAAAAGTTTTAAATTTTAGAAAAGTAGCAATTCTGTGATTTCTACTTTTACAAAAAAGGCAAAAAATAAAACATTCAATTTGTTTTTAAAAACACAAAAGTGGAAATTTTCTATTTGCACTTATGTTTCTGCTATTTCCCTGCTATTTCCTGCTTAATAAGAATAACTTATATTCCTGTTGTTTCCCACTGTTTTATATCTATATTGTATGTGATTATTGTAATTTTTTAGTAAGTTGATATTTCTTTCAGGCTTTTCTTTCAACCTTCAATCTTCTCTTTCATGCTTTACTTACTTTTGCAGCAGTGATTTTCTCAGTTGTAATTAAATCATTTGATATAGTATTTCATTAATCATATTCACAACTCTATTAAATTCTTTTCCCTTTCCATCAATCGTTTTTACGACAACTTTTCTTCTACTATGACTTCTCGAAAGTGCTTAAATGATCCTAACAGTTTTTGTTACATTTGCGGTCGTTATACGTTCGCTAAGCAAAAAATTAATATTGACGAGAATATCAAACAATTTTATCAAAATTATTTTAAAATATCAGTTTCTAGTCAAGATAAACCTTGGGCTCCCTATATAGCTTGTAAGTCATGTGTTGAATCCTTAAGACGATGGAATAATGCAACGAGACCAGTTACACCCATGCCATTGAAAACACCAATTATGCTTCGTGTCTCGTTCTTGAGATCACTAGGTAGTACCGCCAGTGTACACAGATGTCGCCACAAACTTCAGCTATCCCCACTTGTAAAACTCGGCTGCTGGCTCGCCCCGCCAGGTCGGCCGGTCTCTCTCGCCATAACGCTTTTTGTGCGCGTAGAGTGTGCCACGCTTTAGCTACATGGCGGTAGAAGAGAAGCCTTCGTTTTTCATCCTTTACGGAAGGATTATTGATGAAGATTTCCCGACCGCCGTATTCAACTGTGGAAGCAGATAAATAGTGCTTAACCTTTCGGACGATGTCTCAGATTCAGAATCGTCGTTATTTGGATTAATAAGTAAGTATACGTTCCAGGACGTTTTTGTGCGGCGGCGTGTTAACACGAGAAGTTATAGACATGCCGCCCAAATCTTAATGGACTGTAGTTATGCATGTGTAAGAGAAAAGAAAAAATATACTTCTCTTATAAACTGCATAAACTATAGATCTTTATTGTGTTCTTTTTAAGCCGTTAGACGGTTTGGGTTGTAGTCTTTGTTTTACGGCAAGCTCACACGAGAGGTGAGACAGGTCGTATGTTTGACATAACCTGTATTATCATGACTACATGATCCTTTGTTTGGCAGTGAGCTCACACGAGAGGTGAGACAAACTGTACATAACCTGTATTAACATGATCTTTTGTTGGCAGTGAGCTCACACGAGAGGTGAGGCAAACTGTACAATTTGACTAGAGTTATGTAATGCGTCTGGCTACAGACAGCACATAACCTAGATCTGCATATTGCTCTTCCAGATTCGCAAGTGAGTTGATAGATGGCGGCGAGGTAAACAAGAATCACAATCTCGCAACGGTAATGCAGCTTATGCTTACAAGAATCTGGTAGAGACAGAGTCTGAAAAGACAAATTAATTTTCAGAAAAACAAGGAAATGTTCGGAATTTAGTTACTGGTAATTTTCCTTATCGCATTTATAATGAGTAAAAATAAATGATAGGCTTTTTCATTGAGTAAAAGACTATCGGTTTTATGCGATTACATTGCCAACTTATTCAAGGAAGAAACTGCCGAACATTTCGACGGTTTTTTCGCTTAAGCGCACTTAGATGGCTATGCCCGAATGTACGATTAAAGGAATATAATCTTCCTCCTAATTTCCTCAATGAGTAAGAGGCCGAGAACCATCTCAAGCCAGATACATAAGGGCGATGGGAGGAAAAAAGTCCCTGCACCAGAGACAGCAGGTTCGTTTCCCAAATCAGGATCGATTTTACAGCAATACACAGTTCTCGATCTACTGCTTGTCTCGCTGAATACGAAAGATAGGCGCATGCAGCTAGTGCTATATAACTCATGTACTGAATGGTCATGAAGTTTAACCTTAATGCTGGGCCATTGGAGTGTTACATTTTAAAGCATATTCTTAATATATAAAAATATATAGAAATATAAAAATCCTATTCTTGAACTATCGTCTTATCGATCATGTAAGCAATCGAATAAAATTTTCGAGAAAAAGACAAACACAGGTGTGCGTAGCGCGCCAGTTAACGTTAGCCATTATAAAAAAAAAAAAAAAAAAGACAAGCCGTAAGGACTGGTTCGTCTAAAGAAAATTTTATTTCTAATTTGAAAGCATTTGGCAAGAGAAATATTGGCGCGTGAAGCGCGTGCATGAATCTTTCTAGCCTGATCAAAGAATTGATAGAATAAAGTATAAAGGGTGCTTTGCGACCCCGCTCACTTCCTTTTCAATTTCTTATATATATTGCCAAGCAGTGCGCTGTCATGTTTTTGATGATCGTTAATTCTTTTTTTTTCCATAAAATAGTACGATTCAAGATTATATCAATCGATTGAGAAATAAATTATTGAAAACAAAAAATAAATAAATAAATAAACATGTTTGTGCATAGCACTCCTATTAACGCAAAATTATATAATAATTACTTTGATTATAATATTGTAATAAAAAGGTAATTGTAAATGCATAGCATCAGATTCTTTAGAACGTTTTGAAAACAGCCTGACGTTCGTTGGTTATCATACTGGTTGTATACATGTAAATCAAAATGTGTCAAAATTTTAATTTTAAGTTAATTAACGATAATTATCGTGGTTTGATTTCGAGTCTTTCAATATGGATTTCTTGCGGGTATAAAAGTGACTCTTCAAGAATTACGAGATATCGAATTCAAACATTTCTGTTACTAAATTTTGTCAACGCGATTATCAACTTACAAATAATAATTATATTATTATAAAGAGTATAATTTATTCTTTACTCATATGTATTACTGATAATGTTTTTAGTCAATTCTGACTAGATCCGTTGGGAGCAAGAAAGAAAATAAATCTCCCAAGATGTTAAATATTTGCGACGTTTCGTCGACGGATTTGTCGACCGTGAATACGATTAACAACTTAGATCATATTTATTACTCATTAGCTAAGGCTATATACATTTAAGGTTATTTATATATTTTTCATATTTATTAATCAACCAAGATATCATAATCTTAAATTTTTTACTTTAAGTATTTGTTACGCTACTTAAAGTATATATATACTGCCTAATTTCTTACTGACCTATGATATGGGTTCGAGTAATCGATGAATATTCAATTGTAGTTGATGTCTAGGTCTTATAAAGGCGTTTTTAACAACCCCTTCAAGATTCTTACAAACTGATATGGATAAACTATTATTTGAATCAAGTAACTGGCGGACTCAGTCAACACCAAATCTATATCAAAATGTTATTTCGATGCTTTAGTTCGTCTAAATTTTTCTATAAAGGTAAAATATCAGGTGAATTATCGTAGATTATTTGTTTATACACTGGAAAAAAAAAATTTCCAATTGAATCATTTAAATACATTTTATTGAAAGAAATAGTAATTGAAAGAATTGAGGCGTCATTGAAGTTATTACACGACTCATTAATTCAAATATATATAATGATTGTCTTAATATTATATTATAATTCTCTTCATTTAATATTTTTGTTATCACATTGTGATTAAATATTTCATTGTCAGAAATAAATTCTTCTCTCAGTGTAGGTAAAAGAAACCAAATTAATTTAGTTATTATTTGAATTGGAACTTTTCCTCCTTATTCAAGTAAAATAGAACGATAGTAGTGTCTATCCGTAATCTGACTTTAGTATTACTAAATACTTAGTATTTTGTGTATTTAAACAATATATATTTATATAAGAAAAAATCTCGCGAGTTTGTTGTGATAATTTAACATAATTATAATTCTTTTTTATGATTACAAAATTCTAAAGAAATATCGTACATAGTCTTAGAGAACAAAGATATTCTACAAGAGTATGAGGTATGGTTGATTTCAGTTGGATTAATCAAATTATTAAGTGAATAATAATAATAATAATAATAATAATAATAATAATAACAACAAGTTTTGAGAGACTCTAGTGATTGAATAATAATAATAGTCGTTTACTGTACATGTAAAAGATTTAAAAAGTTTAAAAATATTGCGTAATAATAACATCTTTTTCAATACGAGAAAATTACATAAAAATATAAGAAATACACAATATCCCTTCTTAAAGTGATGAGCGGCTATGTTGAAGCATCTAAAGGTTTGATTTTGATTGATCGATAAGAAGAAGGCGCGAAAAATTTACTGTTTGGAATTTAATGTTTGAATTTTTTTATGGAATTTTTACATTTAGAGTAGTATAAAAATGATTATAGCATAATCAGCGTGAAGATAGCATAAATAACCTCAAAACAGAAAACTACGCGCGAAGCGTGTTTGAATATTGCTTGTACATTGAGATTTCAATGTGTCAACGACTAATTTTCAGTCTCCTCAATATCGTATCTATGTTATAATATCACAGTCAAAACCTAGAAACTAAAATGTTAGGTTTGAAAGTGTTTTAGTTCAGATGATTTAATTATTAAGATAAACAGTGGGATGTAGTTCGATTTTATAAACATAACTATTACATGTGGTAGATTCTGATAAAGCTAGTCCAGTAGCTGATTCTGATACTTAAAGTACTTAAGTTAAATAGTTTTCTTTTTCAAACGAAGTTCGTAATTATCTAGAATTTAGAATTACTGAAATAAAAGACTGAATAGTCACTCTGAACATCTACCTAGTGATCTCAAGAACGAGACACGAAGCATAATTGGACGATCGAGCGAGCCCGCCGAAGGCGGGCGAAGCTCGATCATAATTATGCAGAGGGTCTCGTTCGAGAAGATCACATCCCACCCTTAAATAAATTTTAATAAAAATTTATAACATAAAAATATATATAATAACATATATTATTCATTTAACATTATCTTAAGAACGTTCCCACCCATTGATAACATATGGACAACATAGCAACTGTAAACTATATGACGAGAGAGACCAGCCGGCCTGGCGGGGCGAGCCAGCAGCCGAGTTTTAGAAGTGGGGATAGCTGAAGTTTGTGGCGACATCTGTGTACACTGGCGGTACTACCTAGTGATCTTCTCGAACGAGACCCTCTGCATAATTATGATCGAGCTTCGCCCGCCTTCGGCGGGCTCGCTCGATCGTCCAATGATTTGGCATGAACCTGCCTCTCATGATGAATGCTATTTTTGTTTGACTGAAACTTTCGGCTTCAATCTTACAAATTCTAATAATATCAAGTATCCAAATGTAGCAAGCGCTACTAAGCCCATTCCTTTTGAATTTAACGATATTCTTCCAACTTCGCCAAATTTGAAGAAGAAAAATGATGACAATATTGAATGTGTTGATAAAGCTGTTGAAGAATCGGAAGATATTGATTCACTTGCTTATGAAGATTCTGATTGTCTTCCCGTACTATTCAATCAACCTGCACTAAATGACATCATTAGGGATTTAGGCTTACCTAAAGATAAATCTGAATTACTAGGCTCACGACTGCAAGAAAGAAACCTTCTTGTCCCTGGAATAACCTTCTCTTGGTATAGGCACCGAGAAAAATTGTTCATTAAATTTTTCTCTGAAGGTAGTAACTACGTTTACTGCAGTGATGTGAAAGGTTTAGTGCAGAAATATGGACTCGTGTATGACCCTTCTGATTGGAAATTATTTATTGACTCTTCAAAGCGAAGTTTAAAAGCAGTTTTGCTCCATAATTCCAATAAATACGCTTCCTTACCAATTTCTCATTCCGTACACTTGAAAGAGTCATACGAAAACGTTAAAATTATTCTTGAAGCTATTAAATATAAAGAGCATAAATGGAAAGTATGTGGAGATTTGAAAATTATAGGCATGCTTCTTGGTCAACAGTCAGGATTTACAAAATATCCTTGTTTCATCTGCTTATGGGATAGTAGAAATAGACAGCAGCACTACATCAAAGATCTATGGCCTTTTCGTACTTCTCTCAGAAAAAGAGACCCCAACATTCTCGAAGACCCGTTAATTGATTCAGAAAAATCTTACTACCTCCACTTCATATCAAACTAGGACTAATGAAACAATTCGTAAAAGCCCTTGATAGAGATGAAGCTTGCTTTCAGTATCTTGAAAAGAAGTTTCCTGGTTTGAGATGGAAAAATTAAAGAAGGGATATTTGTTGGACCACAGATTCGATAATTAATGAAAACAACAGACTTTGAAAGCGTGATGAGTGCCGTCGAAAAAAACGCGTGGACATGCTTCAAACAAGTTGTCCAGAGCTTTTTAGGAAATAATAAAGCTGCCAATTATAAAGCGCTAGTCAACACGATGTTAAATAACTTTGAGAAATTGGGTTGTAATGTGAGTGTGAAATTGAACTATTTGTTCTCTCATTTAGATTGGTTTCATGCAAATTTAGGTGATGTTAGCGAAGAACAAGGAGAGCGCTTCCCGCATTATTGTGTGCTCATCTACTCGACTGGTTGTATGACTACTTTCCTATCTGCGTACCTATTCGCCTGACTACCTGCCCACCCAACTGCCTACTTTACTGAATACCTGCTTACCTGTCTGCATGCTTGCTTGCCTGCCTGCCTACGCCGCCTGCGTGTGTGCCTGCTTGCTCGCTTGACTATCTGTCTGTCAGCTTGTCTGTCTTCCTGTCCGCCTGCATAGCTACCCGCTCGCCGTGTGCCTGCCTCTGTATCTGCCTGCCAGCCTGTCTACTCGTCTACCTACCTGCCGGCCCAACTGCTCGCCTATCTGCCCGCTCGACTTCTGGTTTGGGCTAGCCTGCTTGTGGTTTGGTTACGGTGGTTTCTATGGGTTAGGTAGTAGGTAGCTAAGTGATCGATGATTCAGCCCACTTTGTGCAAGCTAGTAAAATCGCCATTCCCAAGGTTAAGTAGATTAGCCTGCTAGTATCATGGCCGGGGTGGTTTCTGTGGATTGCTTGAGTTATGGAGGTAAGTGATTAGGTAAGTTAACCCGCTTGTGGTTTGGAATTTAATTACATCAAGAATAAACAGGTGACTAAACTCGCTATTCCCAGAGTTAGCCTAATTATGGTTTGGCAGTGATGGTTTCTAGGGGGGTTAGGCGGGTTAGGAGATAGGTAGTGAGGTGGTTTAGCTGACTCGTAGTGCAGAATTTAGTTATTTCAAGAAAAAAAATTCTACTAAACTCGCTGTTCCCCGGGTTAGAATAGTTAGGCTACTAGTGGTATGGTAAGGGTGGTTTCAAGAGGTGTGATGGGTTAGAGGATAGGCGGTTAATTGAGATAACTCGCTTGCAAGGTAAAATATGATTATTTCAAGAAAAAATAAGCGACTAAATTTGCTTTTTCAAGGTACAGGTAGGTTAACCTGCTTGTGGTTTGGTAGGGGTGGGATAGGAGGGTTTTTTGGACCTCTACTTTGAGGTTCTGCAAAACCCTGACGTGGTATGGTTAAACCGACCTTGGATTCGGATTCAGTGACCCCAAAAACTTATAGTCAACATGGTCTCATCCCCAGACTCTACGAATTTTTTCTTCCGAAAACCTCGTCGACGATAAATCAAACATAGCGGACGTGTCATTTCAAAACGGCCGTAACTTTTGAAAGGAACATCGTACAATGCCGTTTAAGAGCTGATTTTGAAGGGGAAGAGTGGAACTATATGATAGAGTAGATTGCAACAATTATAAAAAGCTATTGCAGCCTGTATCTAATCTCAAAAATAGTCAAAATAGCCCTTTTTCGTGTACATAACCTCAAATATCTCAGAATCCTGACGTGATGGGTTAATTTCGAGGACGGATTTGGATTCTACGCACAAAATTATTTCGGAAATGACACTCAGCTGTCTTACAACAATCACAACCATACTATTTGCAGATCTGTGTAATTTACAAAAACTTTAAATTGAAAACAATCGGACTTTGAATTTTCTAGAAATTAAAATTATTAGACACGATGGTAAATTAATAATGGATTGTTATCATAAACCTACCTTTTCGGGTAGATTCCTTAATTTCAATTCTAGTCAACCCTTATCCCATAAAAGTGGAATGGTGCATTCCTTAGTTGATAAAGCAATAGTATTGGCAAACAAAAAATTCCATAATAATAATATTAAATCGGTTACACAATATCTAATAAGTAATAATTTATCAAATTCCATCTTAATAAAAGGATTGCTACACATAATAATAATATTGATAACAATAACAATAATATTAATAATAACAACAATAACAAGTTTACAAAAAATAAATACTTGACTCATCTCAGTCTGCCCTATATAAGAAACTTCTTCGAACAAATTACAGCAGTTTTTAGAAATTATGGTATAAGAGTTTTACGGAAAATTAATAATAATCTTAGTTATTTGATAAAAAGAGGTAAAGATGCCACCTCAATTAACGAACAGTCTAATATAGTTTACAAAATTAGGTGTAAAGATTGTGATGCTGCATACGTGGGTGAATCAAAAAGAACAGTTTATACTCGAATTTCAGAACACAAACGTAACACAAAAAAGAATGACGCTACATTGGTGATTAATACACACATGCAAAATGAATCCCATTTGTTTGACTTTGACAATTTTGAAATACTTGATAGGGAAACAAATTGGCATAGAAGAACCTTGTCTGAAATGATCCATATTTACTTACAAACTAATTCTATTAATAAGAAAGAGGATACAAAAAAATTACATAGTAGTTACGCTCCCATTATAAATCGATTAAAAAATAATAGTGCAAAAAGTCACAATGATACCACCTTATTTAATTTTGATTTCACCTACGGTATTCTGATGTAGGCAGTATAAATTCCTGTATTACCGATAGTATACTGATTAATAGTACTTGATTCTATAAATAGATTACGCCTTATTTCGATCTAATTGTAAACTTTCTAGTCATTCGTAGTATTCTCGCAACTGTGATAAGCAATATCGCTTTAGGTAACTGTGTGCAATATTTACTATTTTTATTATTGAATTATGTATTTGTGTATTATTGTTATTTGTCTTTATACATCGTTTATAATGTTATTAAAGTTATTAATTTTTCTATCTAAAATTAAAAAATGTTTTTACGAGGTGAGATCATGATGATTTTTTTTGATAATTGTTTCAACTTTTCAGCAATAATTCGTTTTAATATTAATTTTTAATATTGTTACTAATGTGTTATAGCTACAAACAGTATGTATATGACGAACCTGGTTGGGTATTATGATTAAATTATTATAACTAAAGGTAGTAGTCGATTTGGCTATTAATAATATAATTGTTTGTATTAAATAGTGTGTCAATAATTGTTTTTCAATAATTTCAAGACCTGATGAGGGTGGCAAACTAGCCACCGAAACGTCGTTATATTTTTAACAGCAATAAAGTGACGTAAACCAACCGTTATACGCAGTTATTATTGTATCTTTAGTTTGTCCTTATTAATTTTTACATCATAATTATTTCCTGATTTGAGTATTATGCTATAATTGAAAGCATGTATGTTTTTCTCTGTTACAGGTAAGGAAAAGACTGGATCTTCGTCAGAGGTGTGGACGGTTGCCATATCGTTGTCAAGCATTTCGTCTACTTCTTCGGGTGTACGAGATGCGACATCAGGTGCCTGGTCTATCATTGAAAGAGTATTGATTTCTAAGCGACTTAAGGCATCTGCTACACTATTTTCTTTACCTTTTTTGTATTTTATTTCAAAGTCGTATTCTTTCAATTTTATCCTCCAGCGGTTTAGTCGGGAATTAGGTGTTTTCAAAGACGAGAGCCAAGTGAGCGGCTTATGATCTGTTTTAATGGTGAATTTTCTACCATATACATAGGGTCGAACATGTCGGCACGCTTCTACAATCGTCAACAACTTCTTTTCGATGATAGAATAATTTTGTTCAGGAGAGTTTAGGGTTCTAGAAAAGCATGATATAAGATGTTTGTCTTGGGATAGTTCAGCTCCAACACCAACATTTGACGCATCTGAAGAAATGACAAATGACTCAGAAAAGTCCGGGTATGCTAAAACAGGTGCATTAGTAATTAACTCTTTCAATTCGTTGAATGCTTCTAAGTATTTTTCCTTTTGAATATCTAATTTTTCGTTCTTTTTGAGCACTTACGTAAGTGGCTTAGCTATTTTCACAAAATCTTTTATAAATCTTCGGTAGAATCCTGTAAGTGATAGGAATGATCTCAATTACATTAATGTTTTTGGAATAGGGTATCTTACAATAGCGTCGATCTTTTCGGGGTTGGGTTTTATTCCTCCTGGCGTTAGAATATGTCTTAAAAATGAGACTTCTTTTGTTAGGAATTCGCTTTTATCCAGTTGAACTTTTAGGCTATAATTTCTAAGTTCTTCAAATATAAGTTTCAAATGTAGTAAGTGTTCCTGTAATGATTTTGAGAATACTACTATACCGTCCATGTAAACAAAATAAAATTTGTGCAAATACTTTCTCGAAAACTGTATCCATCATTCTTTGGAACGTGGCAGGCGCATTTTTCAAACCAAATGGCATACGAACGTACTCGTAATGTCCATTTTCGACTGTAAAAGCTGTTTTTTCTATGGAGTCTTTATCTAGTGGTATTTGGTGGAATCCCTGTACTAAATCCAGGGTAGTAAAGTAAGAGCATTTACCTAAATTTTCTAGGATTTCCTCCATCCTTGGTAGTGGATATTTGTCCTCGATTGTTTTATCGTTTAGTTTACGAAAGTCTACAACCATCCTCCACTTTTTCTTTCCACTTGCATCTTGCTTTTTTGGTACTATCCAGACTGCTGATGAATATGGTGAACTGCTTGGTCGAATTATTTCATCTTTGAATAATTTTCTTACTTGCTCTTGTATTAACTGACTACTTATAAACTCTTGTATTACTTGCTCTTGTATTGTTTCCTTTAGCTAGTATGGGTATCCAAAGCTTTTAATGTAGATGGGATGGTCATCCTTTGTTCGGATGCTATGTGAAACCGCATTAGTAGCTGATAATTTCTCCTGTTCGTAGTAAAAGCAATATTTGTATTTGTTGCATAGCATTTCGATCTTTTGTTTCTCCTCACTGTTCATATGATCCGTTCTTATCTGTGCTTTGTCTTCTCTTGATGATGATTCACGTTTCCTGTCTTGCATTTTTCTGGGATTATTATTAAAATAATTTATTTCAAATTTGACTGTACTGAATAGTTGATTTTTGTAATCGATGTTAGCTTCCAAATTTCGTAAATCTTTGTGACCGATTAAACAGTCGTAGGTTTGGTGCCACTCTGCTATAAGTAAGGTGATGGGGGTATCGTCTCCTAATTCGCGCAGAATAGGGTAGGTAAGGGCATGAGTACCTTTCGTCACTTTATGCACCGACTTTATCTCGAAATTATAGGGAAAAACAAATTCAGAAAATAGTTCAAACGCAATTATCGGGTTTATTATAGAGGATGAGGCTCCCGAGTCAATCAAAATTTTGAGTGGTCGATTCGCTGTTAATATGTGGGGCAAGTCCGGTGAATTACTAATAGAGTTTAGGTGTACTACGTGGCCTGAGTAATGTCGGCATCCTGGAGAATATTTTCATATTCGGTAGTTTCCGAATCTTCGCAGTAAATCTCTTCTTCATTGGTTATCGTCTCGTTTTGATAGCCTGCTGCTTCTCCTTCTTGCTCCAGCTGGTTATGCAATTCTTCGGCGACGAGATTTAGTGGTCCAGTGCTTCTAAAGAAGTTATTTCCTCTCGGCGTAAAAGCGTTGTTTGATGGTGTAAAATTATTATGTGGTATGGCTGAGATATTATTTTGCGCAGTATGTACATTATTTGACCTATTTGAATTATTATTATTCGGCCGGTTTGTATTTCTAGTGCTTATCGACATGGGTGTCGGTCGATAATGTTGATTTTGATTATTTTGTCTAAAAGCATTGATTCCGAAGTTCGTTGAGGCCGCAACGGGTTGTGGTTGGTAAAAAGGTGTATTACCATTCATCGAAGTTACAGGCGAGTTATTAAAAGGATTAAATCTAGTAGCGGCGAAAGAATTTGTATTTTTTTATGTTCCTGGTGCACCAAACGGATTAATTTTTCTTGAATTTTCAGTCGTGCCAAAAATGTTTGATTTCGGTTTACTTTCACGTTGCCTAATAAAGTCGAGAAAAGCTGACTGTTGTTCGTGATTGTCATATTGTCTGCATTTTACTAAACACGCTTCTGTATCATTTAATTCAAAGTGGGTTAAATATGCACGATACGGAGGTAGGATTCCGTTTATAAACATCTTTTTAGCTACTTTGTCGTAAAATGTGTTTTTCAAATTAATTGTATTCTGATTTTCATTATGTAGCAGTATGTGTTCTTTTATTTTGTTCAATCTGTATTTAACCTCATCAGCGTATATTTCGTACGTTTGATTATGTGACTGATGGCATGTACTTAATCTATTAAATAATAAATCTTCGGAACTGGGGTCGCTGTACCGATTTATTAGAAGAGTCTTACACGCGGCCCACATAGTGGGATTATTAGTAACTATTACATCTAATACCTATCCTCGAATTTTAGATTTGATAAGAGCGAATAACGCTTCTTTTATTGCGGCGTCGTTTATCACTAGATTCGCGGCAAATTTGTTGCACGTTTGTAGGAAGTGCGATAGAAACTTCGTGCCTCCTTCGTACACGGGGATGGCTTCGCGTCATATCGTTGGAACTTGATTTACTTGTTAATTTGCTTGTTGCTGATTATTTGCCATTTTGCTTTTTGTTTTATTATTTTTACGCGATCAATCGTATTTATAAGGATAAGGTTAGGTGGGAAGTAGAGAATTCCAAAGACTTACTATTTTTGTTTATGCTTCGATGATTCCAGGTGAGTTACTGCGTACAGGTGGGCTTCAGAGTCGATTTAGATGTGGATCTGCGAGTACGGGGTTGAAACACCGGCTGCTTTTTCTGTGATGATTTTCGTCCAGCAGTTTCAGTTCAGCAACCTCGCAGAGTCCTGTTCACGCAGCGCCAGTTAAGTGAGGGAGTACGGTGGACGACCAAAAGGAGGTGACACACTCACAGGTACACTTAATAATAAGTAAGTAAAACAATTTAATTAAAGACTTTTATTGAATACTCTAAATGAAGTTACGCCGTTACAGCATGAACGCCCGACAGTATATTCTACTGTCATCTTCATTGTCTTCTTATATTGCCCTTTGTCTTTGCAGCTTCACAGTGCATCCTGTAGGCAGCGATAAGGTTGCCGTGACTGATGGATGCATCCATGCGCAGAGACGTTGAGTCACATAACTCGCGCAAACAGATCCCACAACTCAATAAAACTCCAAGATCGTTAAACCCCAAATCACATAACCGAGACTCCATAACCTTAAACCATACAACTTAAAATCTTATAAACTCAAACTCCGTAATCTCACAACCCCAAGATCCATAACCCCCCAAAAACCCCATATCATATAACACTATAACCTTAAACCATATAATCCAAAACCTTTTAACGTCAAACTCCACAAACTCATAACCTATATAAACTCAAACTCAATGAATCAATAACTCAATAACCCCATAATCCTTAACCGCAGGTCACGTACCCGAAACTCCCTAACCTTTAACCACACCATTTTAAACCCCATAACATTTAATAACCACATATCTTTAAACATTGTGCCCTTAAATTCCCTAATCTCAAAACCTAAAACTTCATATCCTTAGAGAGCTTAAATTATAACACTGTGTTCCCTAAAGAAAATACACACATAACCCCAAACCACATCCCCAGGAATCCCAGAATACCGAATTTTCTAAACTTTAAAACCCATTCACATAACATGAAATTCCATAACCTTAAACTACATAACTTAAAACCCTATAAACTCAAACTCCTTAACCTCACAACCCCAAGATCCATAACTCCAAATCACATAACCCCATAACTTTTACCATAAAACTTCAAATCCTATAACCACAACTTCAATTACCCTGAAAACCGCATAACCCCAACTCAACCTCATTATTTTCAACCCGAAACGAGTTAAATTAACTCAAAAAAAACTAAGCTAAGAATCTCATAATATTGGCTGAAAACCAGTAGACGAGCTAACTGCAAAGTTCATCAGTTAAACTAGTAATATCATAGCAGAATCTATTATCATAAACTCTTTAATCTCATAAACTCTTTAAGGCATTATCATAAATATCAATAAACCAAGCCACAATTGAATACCTTGAATTTTTGTAACTTACAAAACAGCAAAATCGTAGCACTAAGTCTCAAGAATCTATGCTCTGAAAACTTAATTATAAAATGGACAAAGTGGTGATAGAATTGAGTGTTTGAAAGTATACCGTTCTGGGTATAGAATTGTGTGTATAGGTTGAGGAATTTTTAAGTTCGAAATTAAGGGTTTATCGATATTTATTAGATACGGGAGTTTATAATTATAGGTTTAAAGAATTTAATATTGAGGGGCCATGAGATTTGGTATAATAAAGTTTGGTTTTGGAAGGTTAAAGGTTACAGGATTTGGGGTTATAAGGTTTCGGAGTTTGAAAAATATGGTATTATTGTGTTATAGGGTTATTCGATTTAGGCTCGGTGTTATAGGTTCAGAGTGATTGAATTTATTCTCTCTAAGGATATGAAGTTTTGGGTTATGAGAATGTGGTTTTGAGATTAGAGTGTTCAAGGGTTATTAAAGGTTATGGGGATTCGGATTATATAATTTGAGATTACATTGGTTCAAGATTCTACAGTTTTGGGTTAAAGGTTGTGGATTTTGAGGTGATGGAGTTTGAGTTTTTAGCGTTTGAAATTATGTGATTTAAAGTTATGGGGTTATGTGATTTGTGGTTAAGGATTATAGTGTTTATACGGTTTAAAGTAATGTGGTTCAAGGTTATGGAATATGAGGTTATGTGATTTGAGGTTAGGCAGTTATGGGATTTAAGACATACGTTGTCATGGGTTATAGAGCTTTGAGGTCAATGATCATATTGTTTTGTGTTAAAGGTTATGAGGTTCGGGACATGCGGTTACGGGGTTATTCAATTCGGTGTTTGAAGTTATACGGGTTACGGTTATGAAAATTCAGGTTATGTGGGCTAGACACCTTTTTTTCTGAAATAAAAAGTCATATTTTAATACGTAATTTAAAATGCACCTGCTGCATATGAATCATCGTATTCGACTGTTCCTTTCTTTTTCTAACAGACTGATCAAGAGCTTTACAGCTTTACAGAAGTTATTTTTAATAAGAACTTTCAAAACCTTGCCAGATCTGTTGCCAATAATACTGGTGACGCCTTGTAAGGAAGAAAAGCCACTTTTCCTCCAAGAGCCATCACAGAAACAGTAAGTCCAGTATTTGGTGGTGTTAACTTGACTTCTTCTCTCACTGCTGTGTCCATGAACTCTTGAGCCGCTTCTGTACAAATATTTCCAAGATGCTCATTGATTTTATAATAAGCAGAATGAGCTACCAGTGGCTCATTCTGCTTATGATAAAGTCAATAAGTATATTGGAAATATTTGTTAAAGCTCTTGCGGGCTCAGGAAACAGAATGCTGGTATTGATTATTCTATTCTATGTGGTGCAGTGAGAAGATGTTGACCTATCTCTCATCTTTCTAGCTGAAGTTGATCTTCTTCGATTTCTACCATTTTCCTCATTATCGATATGCATGCGAGTGAGAGAGTGAAAGAGAGAGAGAGAGAGAGAGAGAGCGATCCCGCGCCGCGTAAGCCACACGTAAGAGACAGCGAGCGAGGTGCCGACAGCCAGCCCGCCGATCCAAACCAGCGAGTGGAGAGAGAGAGCACGCAACTACTGTGCGAGCAACAGAAAGCGAGAGAGAGTCGGATGCATCGGCTGCTCCTTCTAAACGTAAGTTTTCTGCTCTCATCTCTCGCGTTTAATGTAAAGGCTTGCACAGAAATTGCCCCGTGCACGTTTTCAGTTCCGTGTACGTACGGGTGTGTGTCAGCCCGCCGTACTTAGTGCGCGCGTATTTTGTAGAAGCTTCGCCGCGCACCGTATCGTTCGCGCGTTCGAATGTTAACCGTCGCACAGTGGTCTGAAAGCATATCCCTGCGGACAAATTAACTTTCAGAATAATTGAGTGAACGGTTTGGAAAAATTGAAACGAAAAATTTATCTTTGAGAGAATACCGACCGATCCCTTCAGGCCAATTTCCAAAAATCCCATTATATTTTTCTTTTTTGTAGATACATATCTTAAAAAATTTTTGAAAAAAAATCATTTTTTTTCTCCTATTTTGCTGAGAAATATTTTGTGGCTGATCGTATCAATGCCAAAACTCTTAATATATAAACAGGTTTCTAAGAATGTATATGCATTATAAAAATTATCAAAATAAACATATATGCATTATTCCGTAGAAAATCAAGAAAAAAAAAAAATTTTCTCTAAAAGTTTGCAAATATTCTGTACTTTGGTTAATAAATCTGGACTCATGATTATTTTTTATGTTTACATAAGAAAATTTTTAGTGATTGATGATGAAACTGAAGAGAAATTCGCGGTTAAAAACGCCCATTGAATAGTATACTTATTTTAGAGCTTCTTATTCCTAGGAAAGAAAAATATCAAAAAGCTTCTTTTTCAAACCTCTGCCATATTTAGTCCAGCAATGACGTACACTATTTTTCAAAAAAGAAAAGGAAATTAGAGAAAACCAGCTTTTATTTGCTTGTTTAAAAATTGAAAAATGTTTTTCGTTCAAAAGTTATGACAGTTTAAATTTGAGTGTCTATTAGATACACTATTATTGCTGGACTAAATATGGCAGAGGTTTGAAAAAGAAGCTTTATGACATTTTCTTTTTCCTTGGAGCTCCAAAATAAGTATTCGATGGGCGTTTTTCAACCGCGAATTTCTCTTCAGTTTGATCCTCTATCACTAAAAATCTTCTTATGTAAACATAAAAAATAATCATGAGTCCAGATTTATTAACCTAAGTACAGAATATTTACAAACTTTTGGAGAAAAAAATTTTTTTTCTTGATTTTCTACGGAATAATTCATATATGTTTATTTTGATAATTTTTATAATGCCTATACATTCTTAGAAACCTGTTTATACATTTTTAAGAATTTTGGCATTGATACAACACAAAATTGATCAGCCACAAAATATTTCTTAGCAAAATAGGAGAAAAAATGATTTTTTTTCAAAAATTTTTTAAGATATGTATCTACAAAAAAAATATAAAGGGATTTTTGAAAATCGGCCTAGAGGGATCGTTTCAATTTTTCCAATACGTTAACTCAATTATTCTGAAAGTTAATTTGTCCGCAGGGGTATGCTTTCAGACCACTGTGTGTCATGCGCGTTATTGATTTCACAGCACCTGCGTAGTGCTTGTACGTGTTTGTGTTTTAATATACTGTGATATCTCGTTACTCGTCGCGTTGTTATTTATACAAGCCGTCCTTCTCCCGGATACCGACGCCTCCACGGGAAAACGACTCCGCCGGTCGTTTTCATATCTGAGCATAGCGGCCGCGCGCTTTACTCTTCGAGGGCGCGCTTTTCACTCAGCGATCCAATTAGTTGGAAAGCGAAGTTCGCGTGCGATCTTCGCGTTGTTTTCGGGATTTCAGGAGCAGATCCCTGGGCAAGTCATTTGAGTTTGACACCCGCGGCACCGTGTTCTAGGGCATCACTGGCCTGTGGCTTTTTGGGATTTTCCCCCACTAGCCATCCCGTTACATCATATTTTAATACATAATTTAAAATGCACCTACTGCATATGAATCATCGTATTCGGCTGTTCCTTTCTTTTTCTCACAGACTGAGCAAGGTTTTCAGAAGCCATTTTTAATAAGAACATCCAAAACCTTGCCAGATCTATTGGCAATAATACTGGTAACACCTTGTAAGAAAGAAAAGCCACTTTTCCTCCAAAAACCATCACAGAAACAGTAAGCCCAGTATTTGGTGGTGTTAACTTGACTTCTTCTTTCACTGCTGTCTCCGTGAACTCTTGAGCAGCTTCTAAACAAATATTTCCAAAATGCTCATTGATTTTATTATAAGCAAAATGAGCTACCAGTCACTCATTCTGCTTATGATAAAATCAATGAGTATCTTGGAAATATTTGTTAAAGCTCTTTCGAGCTTAGGAAACAGAATGCTGATTTTGATTATTCTATTCTGTGTGTCGCAGTGAGAAGATGTTGATCTATCTCTCATCTTTCTAGCTGAAGTTCATCTTCTTCGCTTTCTGCCATTTTCCTCATTATCGATAGTTCCTTGAAAAATTCTAACCCTCTTCTTAGACCTTCCTCTTGAGTATTTCAAGTCAGGATGAGCATTGCTAAATCTTCCCTTCGGATCTCGTCCATTTTTTGAAGCCATTTTCAAAATTTGTTAAAAGTCACTTCCTTTTTTAAAACACTATTTTTATATTTTAGTAAGCACACAGCATGTGTGTGTGTGTGTATGTATGTCCGTATACGCTGATATCTCATGATCAACTCGACCGATTTTAACGGGAGAGTGATCATTTTTTTAGATTTTGCTTCCACAATTGGGGTCAATATTCTATTTTTGTAAAATTTAATTTTTTTTTTTTATAGCCATTTTTTAATTTTCAAAATTTTTGTTTTCGATTTTTTTAATATTTAGAACAAATATTGTTTATATATCATGAATTCTCTGTATGTAGGATAAAATTATCTACAATTAAAAAAAAAAAAAAGTCGGTAGCTATATTTCGTCATAAGTTATTGATGAAAACGTAATTTTTTGTAAATAGGTTATATTTCGAAATTAAAAAAAGATATTAACATGAATATTTTTTTGGTTATAAAGGATATTAAGTACTATAACTTACTAAATTTTTAGGTTTTTCTATTCATTATTTTTTGAGAAAAAAAAATAATTTATAAAAAAAAGTGATTTTTTTTGTCGTTCAATAACTATAGTAAAATTGGCTTAATCACATTGAAATTCTTTGTAGGGGTAGATTTTGTATACCAATCGAGTGAGTTCTTTGGGCAAAAGGATTGATCCATAAATTTCGGAGATATTTGAGGTTAAAATTTTTTTCAATTTTTTTTTTAAATCGTAATTTCTCGAGAAGGGCTCTATGTATCTAAATGGGGTGGGTGGCATTCGAAAGAGAATTAAATTACCTATATTTTCTAAAACAAATTAATTCTCTAGCTATCACGGTTCTTTTGTTATACAAAAACGTAAAAATTGAAAAATGAAAAAATGAGTTTTATATGTTCAACTATTACAAGAGTAAAATTATCTTATTCGCTTCGAAATTTATTGTAGAGGTATATTATTGATAGTTCTCGGAAGAGTTCTTTTGGCAAAATGATTGGTTCATAAATTTGAGAGATATTTGAGGTTAAAATTTTTCTAGACATTTTTAAAATGTATTTTTTGAGGATGGCTCTGTGTATCTGAATGGGATGAGTAGCATTTGAAAGAGAATTAAAATATTTATATTTTCTAAAAAGAAACATTTTTTAGTTATCACGGTTTTTTATTATTAACAAAAATGTAAAACTAGAAAAATTGAAAAATGAAAAAAAAATCTGTCTTTATCAAATTTTTTAAAATACATCCTCTCACATTATAACAGCTTTCCACATAAAGCAATCAACATAACACATGTAGCTTTTATATATCTTCAGATCGAGTGCGTTGCCCAAAAAAATCGGTCCATTACGAAAAAAGATATTTGAGGTAAAAAATTTTTTTTTTAAATTTTCGAATCGCGTTTTCTCAAAAAATACTTGATTTATCGACTTAAAATTTTAACCACTTATTAAATTTATAGAAGACTATATTTGGTTAAAATTTCAGGAGATCTTCATTTGTTTTTTAGAGAAAAATTATTTTAGAAAAAATTTGCGTTTTCGTTGTCGCACGATAACAAGAGCAAAAATTACCCAATCGTCCTGAAATTTGGCACAGATGTAGCTTTTATATATCTTCAGATCAAGTTCGTTGCCCAAAAAAATCGGTTCATCACGAAAAAAGATATAACGCACAGTTTAAGCTGAATCCGGACCCATGACCCTCTCCTAGTTAGTCTAACCGTACAAGATAAAGTATTAAATTTTAAATATTAGCAGAAAATTAATTAAAGGGATCAATAAATTAAGTTTGAGGAAGCTACGTGCCAATGAATTGGAAGCGGTTTTTTATTTATGCAAATATCGATCTAAAATTTTATGAACATGTTTTTTTCATAAAAAACTAAAAGTAAAAAAAATTTGAGCTATTTTAAAATTTTGAGCTGCTCACCTCACATGAAATATCCTATATAGATATATATACACGCACGTACGCACGTACTCACCCACCCACCGACCCACCGATCCACACACACATACACACACACACACACATCCACACCCACACACACACACACACACACACTGTAACAGGCGCCGACATAATATAAGAGAATCACGTATACCGCGACGCGAGAACGGAATCTTGCGCGCTTGCACGTATGGTGCTCGTAGCGAGCCACGCGGCGCGCGATCGAAGCAAACGAAGAAGAAGCCGCGGTGCTGCCGTGAATGCGACGCCGGGGCCAGGTTGTTGACCGCCGTGACACGGTCCACTTGTTGCGTCTCCGAAAGCGTGTTGTGTGAGTGTGAAAGTGAGTGTCTACACTGTGCCTCCACCGCTGCAGTCGCGGGAATCGCCACGCCTCCACGGACGGCGAAACAGAGCGAGAGAGAGAGCGAGAGAGAGAGAGAGAGTCTGCGTTTGCGATGGATGGCCAGCCAAACGTGAGTAGGCGTTGACTTGGTTCATTTGTACTCAGCGGACTACTTCGAGTTTAGGAGGGGGGAGTTGTAACGCGACAAAATGCACGTTACATTAGAGTAAAGGTAAAGAGTGCACGGCAGCCACGGCGAGCTACGCCTCGGCACGCGATGTCGTACGCACCCACACATGCGCGCGCCTGTCCCTCGCCGCTACATTTCTTCACGCGCTGCTCCTTCCCACGCTCTTTCCCTCACGTATCCAGCTCTGGTCAAGAAACGGAGAGAGACCAGCAGCAGCTACAGCGAGGACAAGCTGCAGCTAGAGCAAGAGCGAGCCTCACTCTCCCATGCCGCCGACAGCAGCATTCGACGCCAGAGAGAGAGAGAGAGAGAGAGAGCGAGAGAGAGAGAGAGAGAGAGAGATTAGATAATGTTTATTTCTGTACATTGTGTTGTACAATTGAAAAGTAGATAATACAAATGGTAAGTTATTACAATAATAGAACAAATAGAAAAATAAAATAGAATATAACAGCAAGTAAGATGTAGTTTTGACATAGAGTGAAACAAAAGTAAAGAACGCAAAAATAATTAAAACAATTAAAACGCATGAATAGAACGTAAAAAGTATGACAATGTATGGAACGTAGTTTTAGTCATTTGCATTGCAGTTGAAAAGATGTTGATGAAGACATGATTTGAAATGAGGAACAGAAGTGCTATTACGGATGTGTGATGGTAATGAATTCCAGATGTATGCAGAACTGATATGGAATGATTTTTTCAGTGTCTCGGTACCAAAGCCACGAATATCCAGGGGCTTCATGTCACCCCTGACAGGTCGAGTAGCAACGGCAAAATCAAAAAAAGCCAGTAGATAGGACGGCGTCGCTGTATTGAATATTTTTCGCAGGAGATTCGCGGCAAAGTACTTCGTGCGCGCTGTCGTTGTCAACCAGCCAAGTTCACGCCTGTAAGAGGTTATATGTTCCCACCGTTCTAGACCATAGATATAGCGAATACCTGTGTTGACATGAGTCTGAAGTTTGGAGTTGACATCTTTCGAGAGATTATTGTATACTAAGCAACAGTAGTCGATCACAGGAAAAAGAAGCATTTGAATTAAGTGCTTACGCAAACGAAGGTGGGTGCTTTTCCTAAAATAATAGAGACGTTACATAAGAGCTCGTACTCGGCGGCATAAATGCGCAATATGCTCGTTCCAATTAAGCTTGGAGTCAAGCACCACACCCAGATTGCGTAATGAAGATTCATATGCAATAGGAGTACCACCAATGTCAATGAAGCTTCTGGCTACAGAGGGGAGAGAGTTTATATAGTAAGGGGAACCTACGACCATAGCTTTCGTCTTATTGACATTAAGCCTAAGATTATTGAGGCTGGCCCAGCTGATGATACGGTCGGCATTTGCGCTCATCTTAGTGGAATAATGGTCAAACTCCTCAAGAGGACAGCTGATATAAAGCTGAAGGTCATCTGCATACATGATGTGGGGAACGTCATGGTCAAAACATAGAGGCAGATCATTAACATAGATGGCAAAGAGCAGTGGCCCCAACACAGAGCCCTGAGGTACTCCGGTATTTAGCTCGAGATATGATGAAAAATTGCCATTATTGTCAACGACTGCTTGCTGACGACCAACCAAATATGACGCTAAACAATTAATTATTGATTTAGAGAAACCATGCTCGAGTAATTTTTGTAGGAGCTTGACGTGACAAACAGAGTCAAAAGCCTTACTAAAATCAAATAATAGAAACAAAGTGACTTGCTTCCTACTCATACCAAGCCTAATATCATCAGTGAGTTTAAGTAAGGCTGTTTGAGTGCTGTGTCCAGATCGAAAACCAGTTTGAAGAGGATTGAGAAGGAGCTTAGATTCTAAGTAATAGGACATTTGCTGGTATACCAGCCATTCAAGCGCTTTAGAAAGAAAACATAGCAGAGATATTGGACGAAAATCACTGAGGCTATTTGAGGTACTCACCTTGTTCAAAGCAATTACGGAGGATTTCTTCCACAATTGCGGAAAACATGCTTCGCGTAGAGATTGATTAAAGATGTTACAGATGATAGGTGCAAGAAAAGGTAGTGCGAGTTGTATGACACGCTGTGGAATATCATCAGGTCCTCTAGCTTGCGTACTGAAATGATTTACTGCCTCACAAATATCTGAGATTTATATCTCCTTGAAAGTAAAATACTCCGCGTTGTTCGATGAGGTCAGAGTACTGAGAAAGTCAGAAACAGACGGAGTAGCCGGGTCGTAATAAACGCTTCTACAGTGTGCATTCAGCTTATCGATGGAGAACGACAATGACGTTGATCTTTTGGACCCTGTGATGCCTAAATGCTCAAGCTCACGCCAGATATACTTGGGATCGGTCAGCGTTGTTAATCGGAGATGATAGTAGTTGTTTCTGGCTTCCTCAATAGAGCGATGTGCTAAATCGCGAGCTTCACGATATAGCAGCAGATCATATCCTGTACGAGACCTACGAAAACGTTTGTACAGACGATCTCTCTCCCGGATTAAGACGCGTTGTTCTGACGTAAACCATGGATGCCTATTCTTTCCAGGAGTAATTGTTTTGATCGGCGCGAGAGCATTGATAGCAGAGGTTACGTGGGATTGCAAGATAGAGACACATTCATCAAGGGAACTCGACTCAGCCACAGACCAGTCCAAGCCTCTCAGATAATCAGTAAGAGACTCTGCGCTAATTGCATTATAATCACGAAAGGTGAATGATTCTAGTGAAGGCTCGGCGATTTCAAGTGCAAGTGTCGCAGTAATTAGATCATGACCGTTGATGAAAGGTGACTCAGTCTTCCAAAATCTAGTATGCGATCTTGTTCATCTACCAAGCAAAGATCAAGCCAGGAGTCGGAGGTAGGTTTGTGGTGAGTGGCACCATACGGAATATTGTGAAGTCCATTCTCTACAATGAACTTACGAACAAAAATTGCATCATCAGAGAAGCCGAGCTGATCTGCATTAAAATCGCCAAGAATAATTTTAGTGCTATAGTCATGCATATGGGTAGTAATTTTATCTATAAAATCAGTATCTTTAAGAAAAGGGGCATGTGGTAGGCGATAGACTACAGCGACGAAAAAAGGTGGATGACCTTTGACCGTTGCTTCACAGAAGAGATATTCTGGCTTGCCCGGTTTACAAGTCCAGATACCATCTGATGAGCAGAGGACAGTGGCAGAAACAGACTTGTGGATGAAGAGCGCAACGCCACCACCGTTCTTGTTACGATCGCAACGAAAGAGGACATAGTCATTTAAATATACAATATTTCTATAATCAGATTCAAGATAAAGCCAGGTCTCAGTAACAGCTATTACGTGGAAAAAGGTGTGTAAGGACAGAAAGTGATTGATTATTCCCATGTGCCCTCGTATGGAATTTGCATTAAAATGACATACTCTTAGGCCGTGGTTCCGAGACCCAGAGGATTTTGATGTGTATGTAGATGGAGAGTGAGTAGGGATGAGATGAACGCGATTGAAAGAATAATGATGATGAGATGTGTTTAAGCTAAAAAATTATTGAGCTCTTCAGTAGTTGTGATAACAGTTGCCTGATCTTCTTTCTTCTTTTTGATAAAGAGACGTCCACTACGCACATAAGTAGTAAAGCCTTTCTTTTTCGCCTCAATTCGTGCCTGCGAACGCAGTCGATGAAGTTCTGGAGGAAGAAACTCATTTATGTTGATAAGAGAGGGCGGTAAGGGAGTCGTTGCTTTAGCTAACTCAAGCAGTTCGGCACTGACCTGTGACGAGTGCATTTTTTCCATTTTTATTTTAGCGCTTATGAGTGACATAGCTAGTGTATGCGACGATAGTGTAACAATTAGCGGTGCAATCCTGGGTCTAGTAACTACACTGGCGGATTGAGATGAAGATCGGGGAGCCATCGTTGAAGAACCTTCAGCATTTCCAGTCTGCAATTGTTCAGCATCAGTAACAGATGAGGTGTGGTTCAGCAGCTCCGTGGATGGTTTGAGACGCATCTTCTGCATATGTCGAATGTCACTCTCAAGGAGCCCAACATCAAGAAGCTTTAGGACAGCATACACAGCGCCTTTCTGAGAAGTGGTGTCGGTGATCGGAAGCCCAGTGATCACTAGCTTGTTAGAGAGGTTTCGTTGAGCAGCATTGAGATGCCGAAGGTCGCTCTCAAGTTTTTCTATCCGGCTGACAGCAGACATCAGGAGCAACAGCAGAATTGGATGTACAGAGTGCGTCATACTGTCGACGAAGATTGGCTTGTTCAGACTGCACTTGATATATGGCCTCTTCAGCAGCTGAGAGGCGAGTAGTAAGAAGTGGCAGATCGTCCAGAGTTGATAGCCTTTCTTCAATGTTGGTTATGCGGTTGGAGACTTCCTCAAGCTGAGTGTTAAGAGTAGCTTGCACTCCTGTAAGAGAAGTGCTTAGAGCTCAATCTGTCGTCAACAGAGTCTAATTTAGTCAATTTTGCAAGTATCTGCTGTAGAAGGTCATTTGTGGGTGGAGTCGGCGTGTTTGCGAAAGAATCAGACAGGGATGCTGCAGTCGAATTGGAAGAAATATGATGATTGTTAGAATTATTATCAACAGAATTTACAGAATTTACAGAATCTCTCCTCTGTCTGGTTAAATTTGCTGTAGCAATGCAACTGCGACGCTGATAAGTTTACCACTCTTGCGAACTTGTGTAAAGGTAGTGCAGGACGGATGATAAAACTTTAGGCAGTTTTCACATGTAGTAGTTTTCGTTTTTATGGTTTTATTGCAACCACTACATGTTACATCCATCTTGTAAATTAGCTAGCTAGAGTGACTCGAAAAGTGAAAATGAGATGAAAAAATGAGATGAAACCGGATGACTATTACTAACAAGTCAGTAATTCACGCAATAGAAGTGCCAACTACGCAATAAAAGTAACTTATTATCAATAACTTATTACAAAATTTGATATGATAGTAAAATGATAATACGCACAGGTAATAAAAATAATACGTAAAAATACTGGTGTAAAAGGCCGGTTAAGTATAAAAAAGCTCGAATCGTGTACCGAAATAGCGCTAGAAAATGTTAAAATGAGTTAAAATGCCCTAACATCTATAATACTGAGAGTAAGTGGTACGACATTTGACTAAGTCAGACACGTCGGCAATGCAGAGTCCTTTTACACTTGTTTACAAGTGGTACAGAGAGAAAACGGTCAGACATACATAATTTCTAAAAGTATAATTAAAATTAGTTCGGCAGCCTATATAGCGAAGCTTTGGTAATTAGGAAAACTTTATTTAATTAATAATACTGTCTGAACTAAATTAATAATACTTAAGGAATACGGAGCAGTGTAAATAAATAAATAATAAGTACTAGTTGCGTACAGAATATAATACAGCTACTTAAACTATTTGTATGCCCAAAAATTATAAACGAAAAGGAAAAACGATTAAAGTAAATAAATAATAATACTGATTGAAATACTAAATAAGATAATAATTAAATAATACTGGTTGCGCAAAGAATATAACTCTGCTACTTAAACTACTTGTATGTCAGAAATTAAAAAAGCAATATAAACGCAAACAGACTAGATAAAAATCGATAATACTGATTGAAATACTAAATTAGATAATAATTAAATAATACTGGTTGCGGAAAGGATAGAACTCTGCTACTTAAACTACTTGTATTTCAAAAATTAAAAACGCAATATAAACGCAAACAGACTAGATAAAGATCGAGATTGACTAGTTTAGAAGATAAAAAATAAAATGCTGATTCTGGTACATCATACTACTATTGAAAATACTGACTTATTTAGTTGATGACATTACGTACTTGTAGTTACGCGTCAGTAACCATATAGTAGATGCGTTAACATACTTCGCATGATGTGTACAATGCGACTCTACTGCTGATGAAAAGGGCAGTTCCAGTGGCGGTAGGCTGTTGAGTGACGGTAATGATGACAGTCAGCGGTCACTCAGCACTATAATGTAGCAGAAGCCGTTGCGATAATGTTTACCGTTGGCAGCAGACAAAATTTGAAATAGCAGAAGCCCGTAGTAAGCCTGTCTGTGATGCACTAGCTGTATTTGTTGCAGATTCACTGCTGTTACTGGCACCCAAGAGTAGTTAATGCAGTGTATGCTATCGTGCGAACCATCCGGCGGATATGTAGTAAGATATTGGTGAGGTGTCACGTCTTCAGTTTGAGGTGTTGTTTGAGGTTATGTATGCGCCATCAACCGGAAACTTGCTCCAGGCTCATAGAAATGCATCGAAATCGTGCAAACCTTAGGCACAAGCTTGAGAGCCACAGGAGCCAGTTTCCTAGAATCAAAAAACACTCCTCAGAGTGAAGTGTGCGTAAGTACAGGTGAAAATAACAGGAGCGAGTAGAGTAGCGACTGCTTGTACTTACCACCGAGAGAGAGAGAGAGAGAGAGAGAGAGAGAGAGAGAGAGAGAGAGAGAGAGAGAGAGAGAGAGAGAGATTTATTAAACAGCTAAGGACTCTGGGTCCAAGATAGCCTGCGCTTACAACATTACAATAACGCAGTAGATATAACAGCGCAGAATACATAGTATCGGTGTGCGTAAAAAATAGAAAAATAAAAATAAAAATTAAAATTACAACACAAAATATAAATGAACGTAAATACAATAATAAAATAACGAAATAGATAAAATCTACATGCATAAGTCGGCAACACTAATCGCAATTGTTACATATAAAAAATGCCAAGAACATAAAAATGAACAGAAAAATAAATAAAACCTACTATAATTTATCACAATAGAATTCGTACAAAAGCTTCTTAAAGCATGGTCGCATAAACAGACAACGCAAATTGTGGGGGAGTCTATTCCAGAGGTAGGCAGCTCCAATTTTAAACGATGAACGCAGATTAAATTAAATTCGGAGATCTCGAGGTCCATAAGTGAGCGCCGTTTGCTTCCTACTCTGTCCGCTTCTCAGAATTGGAAATCCTCAAATAGATAGAGAGGTTCACCATTTCTGAGAATGGAGGCCAGTAGTGAAATGACGAGGTAATCACGTCTGGCCGTGAATGAAAGAATTCCATGCTCTCTATACACAGGGGTCATGTGTTCGAAGATCCTTGTGCCAGTGACAAATCAGACAGATCCAGGAAAAGTCCCGCAGCATAATCGAAGTAGGGGAAAATAAGAGCTTTGACAAGCGTCATCTTCATAGCAGCCGATAAGAAGCCATTGTGCTTATGCAGTCGAGCTAAAGCACCGAAGCTTTTCTTAGCAGTGGCATTAGACTGCATTCTCTACGACATCGTACTATCCAGTACCACATCTAGAATTTCAAGGATTTGTTGAAGGCAACCGCAGTCCCGCATAGTACAACAGATGAAAGGTTGAGGGAGTCTATCTTGCTCATATAACCTCTAGAGCCAACCCACATAGCTTGCGTCTTTTGGGTATTTATTGATAGCCCATTGTCAACTACCCAACGCGAGATGTTAGCCAAATCGCTGTTGACACTGTTGATGATGGTTTGGGCATCCTTAAAAGGGCCACTTAAGTAAATAACGAAGTCGTCCGCATATAAATGGAATTTGCAAAATTCGACGACAGATGGAAGGTCGTTAATAAATAAGGAAAACAGCAAAGGTCCAAGGCCAGTTCCTTGGGAACGCCAGAGCACCTCGTTAGAGGGCATGACAACTCACCATTGGGCAGCTTCACCGATTGCCATCTGTCCAACAAAAAGGACTTAATCCAATTGCAGGCAGAGGTTGAGAATCCAAGAGAAAGCAGTTTGTCAATGAGCACTCCGATATTCATGACACCACAAAAACACCACCTTGCAATGAAAAATCAAATATATGTACTAACAAGCACAAAATAACCGGCAGACAATCTTTAAGTTGGCGCAGTTGGACACCGTCTGATCCAATAGCATTGGAGTGGGCGGCATCAATGGATTCAACCACATCGCTAACTTCTACGTGCCTGAAGAAAAATTGATCGTCGGGAGAGATCCTTATTGTTAGGCGCTCGGAGAGGTTAACTCTGGAATTTCCTGTGTCGACAAAATGGCTGTTAAAGGAGTCGACATTGAACAGTAGGGGAGTGTCGGGTGATCTCTTTGATAAACCCAGGTCATTAATTGTTTTCCACATGTCTCTGGCGCTAGGAGCGGAAGATAGCTTCTCTTTGAAATAGTGAAATTTCGCGTTCCGAATCTCAGTTTGAACGCGGTTGCGTATGGTGTTGAAGTGAGAGCGTGCAACCGGGCCTCCGACTCTCTTAAAGACCTTCCATGCCTTATTACGTTCGTGAATTAACGATTTAATCATTTTTCTTAACGATGAACTCTCGGACTGGTGCATGTTTGTCGTAAGCAGGTACAAGAGCACTGGTGAGTGCGCTAACTTTACTATCTATGTTCGGTGGAGAAGCTACAGAGGACCAATCTATTCTAGAAAGATCATCTAGGAGGTGATTTAACTGAAAATGTCTAACAACGACGTGTGACAGACAAGGGCTCTCGACGAGGAACAGAGAGAGCGAGTGACACAAATAGCACGTCGCGCATCGAGATAGATGGAATACATTCCTGCTTATATGCTGAGACTTTAACTAAATCAGAAACGCAGATATAATCCAATGTGGAATGCGTGCCGTCCGAGCGATGGAATGTGTCAGCGCAGGGCACTCTAACAAGTGAGCTGTACATTAAAAAATCTTTGAAAATGTTCAGGGGTGTAGAGGGCACCTTCCAATTGATATTAAAATCTCCCATCAGTATTATGTGATCGAATGATCCGTTGCAGTAGAGAAGAGCCTCTTCGACATCGGACCAATAACCGCTCTTCGGCGGACTGTACACGGTTAATCATAATACCTTGGCACGCTCGAGAGTTAATTCCACAGTTAAGAATTCCGGTCGCACGTTGTAAGTGTTGCGTTGCGCCGACCGAAAGACCTCACGGGCAGGTATCGAGTGGTGGACATAAATTGCCACACCGCCCCACTGCCTACCCCCACTACGATCTCCCCGAAAAAGCTTGAAATCCGAAACGCTGACGAGCTTGGTGGACATTGTTGGTTGAAGGTGCGATTCGGTAATACCCAGAACGTGTATATTATTCTTGTGTATAACGCGCTTAAGGTCGTGTAGGTAAGCAGATAGAGATTGCGCATTCGAGTGGCAAACGTTGAAGTCGAACAATGAGCGTTGTAAAGGAGATACACTATCCACGGATGAGATGTTATTCGCCATAATTAATAGAGGCGGATTTCTGCATTATTTTAGCGCGAACACGGAACACTTCACTCGATCGAATGCCGCGTGCTTGGTATCGCTTAACTCACTATGCTTACAGTTCGCGCAACATAATGAGGTCTTCGTCGAACAGTCTTTGGTAAGATGCGCACCCGAACAAAAGCCACAAAGATTATCGTTCGTACAATTCTTCGCTCCGTGCCCAAATTTATAACAGTTAAAACACTGCACAATCGTGACATGATCCGCAAAGCGACACGAACGAACACCGAAGAAAACACGGTTGGCTTTACACAGAATTTTCCTACACTCTGGTGGAATTTCGACTATACATGATCGCGAAGACTTACACTCGCTGACAGGGAATAGATAGACCACCTTGAAGTCGTCTAGATGATAGTCGGAAAAATTCTGCTTTAGGAGTGCTGTCTTGATGTCATCCCTACTAAGCGAGATCAGCACATCGTGAATGATGAGGCGAGGATTGCTCTTAGAGTTTTCTTTCACCTCAAGCTCGGACTCGCGCAACTCTGAGCAATTCTTCATGATTTCGAGGTTGCGTGAGTCGCCTTCAACGATAATAGATTTATTCGATCCTAGTCGTACTCGATTAATCCGTAGACCCAGATCAATAGGCTTAATCCGTTCAAGGAATCTGGTCTTGGTTGCAGTCGAAGATTCAAAACTCTCAGATGCAGTGTTGGTCGGGCCGATGATCACTTGCGAGTCAGAACGTATGGGAAGAGTTTTTCCATCTCTGAAAATCATATTAGTATTTATACCTGCATTATCATGAGAAACAGGGGTTTTCGCAACACTCGCATATGTTTTATCTTGCACCGACGTAACATACGAAACACTGGACGAGATGTTCGGAAGTGAAATTTTGGATGATTCGACGCAATCTAAGATTCGGCAAAGGTCTCATTTAAAAGATTTCGTAGTACAATCTGTTGCAAGTATGTGAGTATACGCTGTTGCAATTTTCGAAAATGCGTTATGAAAGGTAGTAATAGCAGTACGTAAATTTTCTTTCGTCACGGTACTGTAGCACGATGTTAAGATGTTTATTTACATCCATCGACAGACTGTCTACTTCTGCTTGCGAGAGAAGGGCCTCTGGAGGGGATCCATCATCTGACTGTCGGCGTCTCTTATTCGAAGGTGTATTCATTATCATCAGAGCAGCACGTAACCGGGCCGACTGATAAGAGATGTCACCACAAGCGACGAGGTGAAAGCCCAAGCCAAGCCATTAAAATTGAGGTTAGAAACCCGACCTTCAATAATTATGCCGAAGGTGAAGAAACGAGTTGTATATCGACGCTATCCAATACTTCAGAGTAACGAGCCAACAAAAACTAGTCTCTGATGCTGGAACAGAAAGGGTTGGCGAGCAGTAGACACCAGAAATACACCGTTTATACAGAGACCACACGACACACAACTTGCCTGCTCATCAGCCGGAGAGGGAGCCAGCGGACTACTTCGAGTTTAGGAGGGGGGAGTCGTAACGCGACAAAATGCACGTTACATTAGAGTAAAGGTAAAGAGTGCACGGCAGCCACGGCGAGCTATGCCTCGGCACGCGACGTCGTACGCATCTACACATGCGCGCGCCTGTCCCTCCCCGCTGCCTTTCTTCACGCGCTACTCCATCCCACGCTCTTTCCCTCCAGCTCTGGTCAAGAGACGGAGAGAGACTAGCAGCAGCTACAGCGAGGACAAGCTGCAGCTAGAGCAAGAGCGAGCCTCGCTCTCCCATGCCGCCGACAGCAGCATTCGATGCCAAAGAGAGAGAGAGAGAGAGAGAGAGAGAGAGAGAGAGAGAGAGAGAGAGAGAGAGAGAGATGCACTGTGCCGTAGCGCCGTCGGCCGTTCATGAGTGACACCGCGCATGAGCATCGGGAGCCGTGTGGACTGCTCGATCGCGCCACGGTGAAGAAGATGGCTCTAACGCCGTTCCTCGTGCTCTCGAACGCCGACAGTCGGGCCGCGCGGTTACCTTCCGCCTCCCCGTGCAACCGTTCCCACTGCGCCTCGGGCTCATCGTCACCCAGTTCTTCAGCGACCATGGCCAGTCCATGAGCTCAAACCGCCGCCATCACCCAGATCCACCAGCGACGTCGACGAGTCAGGGCTGACGAGAGCGACGAGCGAGAGAGAGGGACGAGAGAGAGAGCTAGGAGCAGCAACGCCTGGCCTAGAGTAAGTCCCTCCAATTCCCTCCCCGACGCACAGTGGTCCCAAATCCACTTTTACTGGTATTTTGCCCGCTTCAAGCGAATTTTTCACGGATCAAAGTGATTCAAGCGGAATATTAAAGCTTTTATAATATAGAATTAAAAGCCACTACAAACAAGGGTGGTAACCACCTCTATTTATTATTAAACAACCCCTAAACTTATATCGAAACCTTATATGTTGTTTGCTGTCAGTGTTTAATTTATAATATATGTTATATTTATAATACACATTCACACATACACACACACATACACACACACACACACACACATATATATATATATATATATGTATATAATATATATGTATATTCATAATTAATGTTTTCGATTACAGGAGATACTTTGTAAAATGTAAAAATACTTACTTTCTAAAATGTAAAAATTTCTATATAAGTTTAGGGGTTGTTTAATAATAAATAGGGCTGGTTGCCACCCTTGTGTGTAGTGGCTTCTAATTCTAAATTATAAAAGCTTTAATATCCCGCTTAAATCACTTTGATCTGTGAAAACTTCGCTTGAAGCGGGCAAAATACCAGTAAAGGTGGATTTGGGACCACTGTGCGACGGTTCTGTATTGTGTGCGCGCGTACGCATATATGAGAGTCGCGAGCGGACTCGCACGAGTCAGCTGTAGCCAGTTCTGCAGCTGTAGCTAGAGATAGGATAGCTTTCCGGCTCGGCCAGCGGATGAATAGTTTGGTACAAGTGACGCGTGTACTTGGCGCCCGTAACAGTGTATCTAATAGTAGTAACAAGATTTTCTAAATAAAGATTAATTATTTTTGTCCTTCAAGTTGTAGTTAGAGTACATTGTTTTATTACCTTCGTACCTTTGCTCTGATCCCCAGCAGAGTGTCACAATACTTATACATACTTACGATGTATGACTATAGAAATTGTATTCGCTCGACTACTGTTGCGTTGCCTACTCTTCGGTAAGTATAGGAAATAAATTACGGCAATTGTTTAATTTAATTATTGTTACAAGATTACAAAGTGTATTGTATTTTTAGCCTGAAGAGGGACAGACATTGTTCTCAAAACGGTCGAAACGTTCAATAATAAAAGTGTTGTGGAAGAGGATGGTGCTTGTATTAGTAATTATATATCTCCATAAATATTAACAATGATAAGCTTTATTGCTTGGACTTAACTTTAGATTACATAGTGTGCTCGACTGCACGGTGCGAGGCCAGCGTGACAAGTATACAGTGTCGCAGCTCTCGTCTCTCGCGTCTCACGCAACTCACTCACAGACACTCTAGAGTGGGAAGACACGCATGTGTGTGTTCGGTCTGCCGAATGTCGACAGACGCGCTTACAAGTTATTCTCGCGTACGGAAGTATTCTGTGTTGAAATATTCACATATTACAACAAAGGAATAAAGTGTTAAATTGATGGAATGTCGTTCGTTTTATATACTCATAAAAATTAATTAGTTTCCATCATCAGTATCACACAAAGTTAGAATTTTTTAAACGCTGATTTTGACCAGTTATAGTCAATTTCTCAAAAAATTCTAGAAGGCTGAAATTTTAACAAAATGTAGTCGGATCACATCTCATTTTTTTCGGCTTTCTTTCAGTTTTAAGAAAAAAAAAATACAGTGATATAAAAATGACGATTAAGGTTTTATTGGCGAGCCGTAATATGGCCATCGCATTTCATAATTTTTAGACCATCTTAAAACCACTATATCTCCTAATTGGTTGCACATTTCTGAGCTCACCAGGTCTCATTTTTTTTGTCTCGGCGAGACCTTGAATTTATTTTTTTGAGGGCCTAAATTGATGAAATAGGCTTCGAAATTGAGCCGCTTGAAATTGACATGTTTGTCAAAAATCATGAAAAATGATCGTGTTCATGGTGGTCTTGAAAGTGAATTTTGGTTCAAAATGATTAACACAATTTTTTTTTCGTTAAAACATGATGTCATCCTTTTGTTTCGTCATATCAACAAATAAAAAAGTTATCTTTTTCCGAGCATTATAATATCTAATTTTTCGATATCTAAAATAGTAACAAATGGCTCTCTACTGACATAAATTCTACCATGTTATGACACTTATGTGTAACACAGATACAAAGATGGCTCCAAGACCTTTAAAATGCGTGGTCGCAGAATGTTTTAGAACCACTACAGCGAAAGTATTGGCAGTTTTTATAAAAAAATGATTTTGATCTGATAAACTTAGAGGTTCTGAAATATAAGAAAAGTTTTATTTACAAAATCGATCATAATTTTGAATCAATTATTCAAAAAAAGTGCGGCAGCTGCGTATTTCGAAGGTCTTAAAGGCAGTTCTCTGACAGTTTTATATGTAAATATCAGTAATATCAATACTGTTTGGGAACTAGTAAGGTTCGAATTTCCCGCAGTTACGCGTCAGAGATATAACTTCACACCCGCATTCTCACCAAGGCACTCATACCCAGGAGCAACTCAACATCACCGAGAGATCAATAACATCATCGGGATTTGGGCAAGCATTCTCATCAATGATTACCAAGTGCAGATTGTGCCACTCAACAGCTAGCTCGCCACGAGGCAACACCTCACTGCAACTGCTATCGCAATGCTCAAGCATCTCTCAACAAGGAAAATTCACAGGCTCGACTAACACAGAGTTTCTCACCAAGGCTCAGGTAACAGCGCACACTCACCACACCAGCTTATTTCACCAGCATTCACGATTAATATAATCGCTGCTAAGGTATTTCATATCACTCATTGCGGTCATCCTCTCACCCATGAGTGCGCGACGGTAATCTCTCGACACGCATACTTCTCGGCAATGCTCAAGACACATCAAATAAATAATATTTAATGGTGAAATTTGAATTTCAAATATTTCAAGGCTTTCAATTTTCGCGTGACGTGTACGTCATATACTGACATAATAGGTTAAAATAATAGCACTTACAAGGAGAGTGCACACCCTGTGGAAAACCGATTTTAATGGGCATTTGAAAGTCGATTTCTTGCTTTTAAAAATGAATCTTAGTGCTTACAATTCTGCCAAATGGTTCCTTTTTCTTGAGATATAGGCAATCTAATGTTATGTCCCGACGGTATAAATTTAGGACACTTTGAATATCACAATTATTTGTTCTATATGATCAAGCGGTCTCAATATACTTTTGAATAATAATGTTATAATGGAAAAATTAAGGGTTTTTAATATTGGAGAATCTTTATTTTTTGTAAATAAATTTTAATTAACAACGTATAATGATAATGTCGTTATTGTACGCGATTCAGAATTGAGTATAAAATTCACGTAATCTACGCAATATTTTAGTGGTACAATTAATTTATGTAAGTTACTAATGGGAGAACATAATTGTTTCGCAGCTTAAAGGTAGTTAGAAAACACGCGCTAGTGTTATACCTACAGGGTCGTCGAGTGTTCGGGAAATGTCACTGTAGCGTCCCGGCCGTGCTGTTGTGCCTATTGCTGCTCGATTTGGTCCTTCCTGCATTGTTGTCTGTTGGTTGTTGTGTCGTTTTGTTGGGTGGTTGGAGATTCTCGGTTGGTTCTTCCTGCATTGTTGTCCGTTGGTGGTTGCGTCGTTTCGTTGGGTGGTCGAAGTTACTCCCCTCGTGGTCGTCTCGTAGTGAAAGTATCGCTCCGACTCACTCACTCGTCAGACGGAAAACGGCAAGAGGAGCAGTAAATGACGAACGAGTGTTACTCCGCACGTACCTCGGAGGTGCGGCGCCCAGCGCGCAAATAACATTAGTTTAGATTTCGCTGTGGGCGCCGACTCCGCTTCTCCAAGGCATGTGCAGCATCAGCGGTTCTCGCATGAGAACGCTCGACAACGGACACTTCCATCAACGGACAGTTGAGTAGAACACAACTCGCTCGCGAGAATACGTTATAAAGGAATTATTTTTCATACGAAATACATGGGACGTAACACTAATCTAAAATATACTCTATTTTATTAAAAACTGATGGCTTATTGCATGTTACTTTATAATTATTTATGGTGCGAAAACGAGCAAAAAAAAATTATAAAAGTAGACAGCAAAAGCTACAATTTAGGCTCTGATTCATTGAAAAATATTGATTTTTTAGGATCTTATAAGCAATCAAAGATAACGTAAGATAATGGTCAAAATAGGAAACATTAAATCGCTTAAAATCAAGACAAATTTTGAACCATTTTCTTAAGCTATCTTTGATTGCTTATAGTTTTCTGAAAAATCAATATTTTCCAATGAGTCAAAGCTTAAAATTTAGCTTTTGCTGTCTACTTCTATAATCTTTTTTGTTTGTTTTCGTATCATAAATACTTGCAATGTGATAGTGAATAGGAGACATCATTTTTTCTAACGAAATAGAGGATATTTGAGATTAGATTGCCCATATCAAGAACAAGAGACCATTAGACGGAAATGTAAGCACTGGGATAAATTTTTAGATACTAGAAATCGACTTTCGAAGTCCAGTTAAAATCCGTTTTCCAAAGGGTGTGCACTTTCCTTGTTCGTTGAACATTGTATTGTTACGTCCGGAGACGTATTATAGTGATTTAGAATTTCATTCTGAAAGTTTATTCACATCAGATATTTCCTGACATATAAACGCGAGAATGCAACGCAGCATTTCGCTCAGGCATCGTACCGTAGACTGTGTGACGTAGAGAGCCATCGACCTCCAGAAAACAGTGACGTGCAATTTTTTAACAAATCAGCATTTCACAATGCTACCGCTTAAATGCTACATGTATAAGCCGCAACCGAAAATTTCTTAATAAGATGACCTCGATTTACTGTTACGATCATCTATAACCCAATTAAACCGCATAATAAAACTGCGAAATGCATCACGCGCGCCAGTCACAGCGTACAAGAAACCTGGCGAACTCCGTGTACCTCTACGACATCGAGAAGTTGAAACCGTAAGCCTTACACATCTAGTAAGCAGATTTTATAAGTTATTGAAATTGTAATCGTAAGCCTTACTCGTCTAGTAAGCAGATCGTATAAGTTATTTATAGTAAATTTATAAAAGCAAGTGTTATAGAAAAGAATTATAATTGAAATTACAACGCATCGATCTACCAGAAGCCAGCAGATTGTATTGGTAATAAATTATTGTATTTTATATAATAAACCTACATAAAACCAATTACTACTCGTTTCCACTTATTTCCGGACTTAACAGTATTAAGCACATATTACGAGGTTTCTTATTAAATTACAATATTTAATGGAGCTGAAGATTTTTTTTTAACATGTGAGATATCAACCACTGTATTACAACCGTTGTAAAAATAATAATAGAGAAGAGAAATGGTATACCATGACTATAAAAAATAAATGGTAATGCATTTACCGTAGTTTAGATTACCTATGCAGACTTCAAGGGAGCTTGTAGAATACTATGCTCAACTCTCATGGCTCCTCTACATAGTATTTTCCTTATTTTAGAAAAAGTAATTTGAAACAATATTTACCATGTAGTTATTTAGAGACGCGCTGCAACTAGTTGCTAACTTAAATACTTCAGTACAGCATATTGCAGCAATAATTGCATTTGTCGAAGCTACTGCAGGAATAATATTTTTAACAACACCTTGAACTAATCTATATGTCAGTCCTTGAATACCAAAGTGTATTGCACGTTCATTCGATTTTTCATAAATCCAACTAATATGTTGAGGATCATCACCGTCAATAGGACAATCAAATGGATTTTCTTTTGGCCATTGAATAACTTTCACATACTCAATACAATGCTCTGGTAGTCGTGGAGTATTTGCAATAGTACACAAAGGATAAGTCACCTAAAATAAATCATTCAATAATTACTTTCTTTAAATTAATATGGTAAAAATAAAGGTAGGATATACCTAAAAACGATAGAAAATGACAATTCTTGATTTTCTATTTATTTTTAGCAATATGAAGCAATATAAAGTATAGTGTAGCAATACTAAATGAAAATGAAATATTTAAATGATTTGACAATAATATAAATCCTCTCTACCGACGTTTCCAGAAAGTCATCCGTGTAGGCAACTCCAATACACGGTACTTTAAGAAGTACCCTGTATTTTAGTAATTCAAAGTTTTCTCGAAAACCAAACTACCACTTGATGTAAAACTTTGGGAAGTGAATTTAAATAAAAAAATGAAGCGGGAACAGGTATATTATTACATCGAAATAAGCAACAAATATTTTTTCTGTCATTTATTGTTTACCGACCGCGTACCAGCGTAGTTGCTTGTACGCTATACCTCCCCTTTCGTAATATTTTTATACGTAATACTGAATATTTTGAAATAAACGCGCACTTGTCCCCGCTCAGTTACACAACAAAGAATGTTTACAAATTTATAGCATACCTTTTAGAGGACTAAAAATTATAAAAACCTTGAACTACTGACGATGTGATTATACCGCTTGATTGAAATCGTGGAGCAGACGACGCCTAACCATATCTCTTAATTACGCTTGGGATACAAAACATCAATAATTAATTCTTGCGTAAAAGAATAGCTAACCCCGCTCACTATTACACTAAGCAATCTTCTAAATCATATCCTGACAATAAATAATACGTAGATTTTCCAAAAACCTTGAACTACTCCACGAAGTGACACACGTTCACACGAATGAGATTGATGGGCAGTGCATGGGAGGTGGCGAGAATGCCACAGTTATACGGCGCTTGAGTAATATTCTCATGTATATTGCGTACGAGTACGACCGGGCACGACGTGGCGCCGCGACCTCGACTATACGCGAAAGTCCGGGCCGTACCTAGATCCGTATAGCGTAAGATATAGATTTTGATCCTATCGCAAGAAAAAGGAGCAACTGAAAAGCTTTCAAACAATGTACATAAGCTGCACTATGTCTGCCCCATTGATATGAGGCATTAGACGTAGGCGCAGAAGTTGATGTCCTTTAAGCGCCGTAGCAGCAGTAGCTAAATGATGCCAGTGAAGGAACAGTGACTTGATGAGGGCACAACACATGATGGAACAAGACAACCTGGTGCAGACTACCCTACCAGTTGTCAAGTACAGTTCACTTTTCAGTTCTGAAAAGACTTTCACTCGTGCACCACTGTTAAGGAAGTCTTCACACATGTAAAAGTTGAAGCAAAGACTTGAGATGCCAAAATTTTATATCAGTGCTGTCCAGGCCAGCAGACAATATTTAATTAAATATTATTTAACAATGTGAAATTATCATGGTTAGTATCTAATCTGTGGGCTAAATCTTTTAAATTAAAGCTAAATGCAAGCTACACAAGCAAATATCTCTCATGTAAAAATCCGAATGAAAACTTCTTTCCTACAAAGCCAACCAACTCTACTATACCAGCTATTCTCAGTGTGTTAATGTGAATTCTTCATTTTTTTGTGAGATGGTTGACTTTATTAAGAAATTTTTATTCGTGTTTTTGCATAACAGATATAGCTTGTGTATTTTCCAGTACAGTAGTACTAGTTCTAGTATTTAAATTTTCAAACCTTAGAATAATTCTCTTTTTGAGTGGGATCTGGGAAAATCCACTTAATACTTTTAACTATAGGCGAGAATTCTTTTTTCGTGTAATTTATTGCTGCTATGGGCTTGCCTTACGAAGCACAGGAACCAGTCTTGGAGAAAAATCTTCAATGTAAACTAGAAAATAAGTCCTGTAATTCATATTAGTGTGCAACACAAGGCGCAGCCTAGGGATGTACAAAACTGTCTAAAAAAAAGTCTACTTTTGAAAAGTTTTGAAAAGTGGACCTTTTTAGACAGTTTTGTACATTTTCAAGCAGCACCGTGTGTTGCACACTAATATGAATTACAGGAATTATTTTCTAGTTTACATTGAAGATTTTCCCCCCAGACTTGTTTCTGTGCTTCTCAAAGCAAGTCCATAGCAGCCATAATTACTCGAAAAAAAAAAATTTTTCCCTATAGTTAAAAGTACTAAGTGAATTTTCCCATATACCTGAAGCTTTACTAGTGCTTTGGGTGCACCTGATTTTCTCCCTATAGCTTCTAATTCTGGTTGAGGCAGTAACGGGTAATCTGATCTGCTGATTGAGTTTCTGCTGTTGCAGAGGTATAGTTTATGGTCATTAATGAACTTGCTGGAAATAAAGGAAAGAATCACATGTCGTGCCGGCTGCAGAAGCTGCAGTACCTTGCCATACAAATAGACTACTCCTGGATCTCAATTCAATGATGTAATGATCAATGATGTAATGCAGGTGAAGAGAAATTGTAGAGCAACCAGAAAGAAGATGACAAATTGAAGTGCGTTACTTGGAGCTGTTTGTGTAACAAATAGAATGATGCTTTTACATACTTGATAATAGGGTAGAGAAAATTGTGATTTGAAAAGTTCCTAGAATAGCAAGTGTTTCTGTAACTCTGAATACAGAGGCAAGTGTTAAGCTCAAGTTCTTTGCGTTGATTTAAGCAACGGAAATTATTTACTAATTATTGGATTTTACAATGGTCTAGTTGGTGCTCTCAAGTTGCAGGAATTTGAAGGTGCAATTACATCTAGTTCATATTCACTGAGCTATTCTGATGAAAACAATATTTCCATTGATTTTTTGAATGTTTTACCGCAATCTGAAAAGTTCAGTTCAAGATTGAATTTGCTATTGTAAATGAGTAGGTGAGCTATGTAACTCAGGGCTCACTTACCCTCTGAGCTGGTGCTCGGCCGATAAGCTAGAGCGCTACCTTGCCGGCGGCCGATAATTGCAGGAGGTTGATAACCCAACATTACCAACAGTCAATAACTCAACTCTATCTTACCGGCAGAGTAGTCTACATTATCACCCAAATCTACCGACAGAGCGCTCTACCTTCCCGGCAGAGCAGTCTACCGGCAGTTGATAACCCAAATACTACATACACTATATACTATATACATATATATACTATACATACTACATACTATATACACTATGTATACTATATACTATATACACTACATATACTATATAATATATATTATATGTACTATATCCGAATTTCCCAGCTGTCACCCATCCGAATGTTGCTTAACTGTCAATTTGAATTTCGTGCCGCCGAGAGTTCCGCGCGCTCAACTAGGCCGCGAGCGGCAGCAGTCGCGCTGTCCACTGCTGAGTAGGGACAGTGCCGGCTATAAGTCAGGCTGTGTCCAAATACTTGACGACCACCTACGCTCATACATCGTGTAAGTGTGGGTGATGGTTTGTTAAATAATTAATTAATTTATTAATTTTATATTTTTTTGAATTTTTTTTTTCAATTTTTTCATTTTTTTATCATTTTTATTCTTCATTTTTTTCATTATTTTCATTTTCTCCATTTTTTAATTTTTTCTCCCCTTTTTTTCTCCTGTTCAACAAGAGGAGCATAAGCGCTTGAACTTGAGTTTTAACCCATCTTGTACGATGTCAAGGACACAATCATCTACTCCCAATCCATATATAGATGTCTCGATAACACACAAAACATACATACTAGTACTATATCCCACCACCGCTCAGATAGAATGGGGTTCGCATCTTGTAGCGTAGTGATTGATTATCCCACTGCTAAGGGTCAGGATTGTCCTCAGCTCCCTTACCAATCACTACGCCACCGATCATTTACTCCTCACCAGCAGTTGAGTCCCAACTCTCTCGGGTGGTTCGAACGAACTGCACGATCACGCTGAACTCCGACACAGAAACCCACAACGACTTATAACCGCTATATTATCGCCCTGAAAACGGGTAGGGAGAAGGTGGGAATAGACACGCACAGATAGAAATTATAGTCGCCAGTAAGAACACAGAGGGTAATAGTAACTAAGTTTATTCAATGCAAAAGATATGCAGCAACTGCCGTCGAGCCTTCCACTTGTTCCCTGGAAGGTTCGCTAGCCTAGAACAACACAAAATGGACACTCGAATAACTATTCTCGAACGATGGCTCGAAGGGGCACGATTCCCAATGATCGCAACACCTAATAAAATCCGAAACTCCGGGGGTGATCCACTCCACGCACTCTGAAATAAAGAAGGACTCGACCTACCGACTTGGACACCACACTATCTCAATCACGACGCAAACGTTCCTCAACTTACTCTACTGCTGGTGACTTCTATTGGCGTTCTACCTTGATCTGCTAGCTAACCTACTTCGTTGCGAGTTAGAATCAGAGAGAGACCGGTCCAACCTTCTCCAGATCATCACCTTGCTTTTGACTCTTTTTTGACTCGTGGTTATCAGTGTCTGGCCCCCTTTTCCCCCTATCGTGGGGTTTTCCATGACCCGCATGTAATTAGAGCCGTGACACGGCTCTAGAAGGACATGGGCAGTCGTTTCCCTTATCTCCACCCTCCACCTCCCGCAATGACCACCGATTGGTATTCGCGATACCTAATTGGCCCGTTCTGTGCGCGCGCACCCTAAACCTCAACCCCTTGACCCCGTACCGTCACGCGATGACTCGAGTTGTGACCGAAGTCCCTACTGTTCAGCCCGCTAGGTATTATTGCGAGTGTACTGCCCCTGACGGTCCCTGACGCGGTCGCTAACGCGCAATAATATGATCGCGCCTTAATTACGCGCGCACTCTCCGAACGCACTCACTCTTCGAGTCTCCTCTCTCTCCCGCCCGCGACTGCTGCCTCTACTCTCTCTTCCATGCGTGCGCGCACTGTAGTGTCGTCGCGATCCCTACCTCGCCGCTTCGCGCTCCCACTCTCTCCATGCGCGAGCACCGGGGCGCGGCGCTCAGTTCCCACCGGCCGCGTTCTTGTTCACCTCGCGCTCTATCTCTCCCTCTCAATGTCGGCTGTCGACGCAGCTCTCCGCCTCACTCGACCCTCCCTCGCGCCTCCCCCCCTGTCGTGGCTACGGCTAGCGCTCTCCTGGCTGCTTGGCCCGACGCGTGTTACTGTGTGAGTGTGCGTGAGTAAGTGCGCCGCCTGCTCGACAATATGGCGGCGCGCAGCAGACATGTGCTTGCGCCCCGCGGATGCCGTGCAGGCAGTTACATGTCGGCAAGGCCTCCGGACTCGTTCCCTCCGATAGCGGGTGTCTGGCGACGGCCTCCGTTGCTTCCCAGCTACTCTGGCACGTGTCGGCGTTGGCGCTGGTCTGGCCGCGTCCCAGCAAGGCGTCCCTCCGGCTGTGACTGGGCGGTCGGTTGCCCCCCCCCCCACCGTCGTTGCGGCACACCACTCCTCCTTGTTCGCAGAGGTAGGTCAGATACGCCTCTCTGTACCGTGGACATGCTCGCAAGGTTGTTCCCCGCCGGCCGCAGTTATAACAGAACAGACTCGGCGGCTCGTGACAGTTAAATTGCGTGTGCCCAGCCTGTCTGCAATTAAAGCACGCGCCGCGGGGAGGATCTCGCCCGTCCAACGGTACGGAGCGGATACCTCCAAACAGGACTCCGCGGGTGGGGCACGCCCGTAGGGCCGGAAACCGGTCCGGTGACCGTGGTCGCCGTGGCGAAAGTGGCCGGCCAAAATGGTTGGAGACCGAGGGAGCCTCTGCGGGTTTTACGGCCTCCGTTGCTTCGTCCCTGGACTGCGAGGGAGAGGCTGGTGTCCCTTCGGTCGGATGCGGCTTCCGGGCTGGGGCCGATGGGGTTGATCCCTCGTCATCACTCTCCAGTCTATGGGGGTCGAAACGCTCCCGGCGCCCTCATCCACGTGGCCACACAGGCAACTAAAGGAGTTGGTGGGGGTCGAGGATGTGGTGGAGACAGTAACACTAGACAACAGAAACTTTATTCGAGTCATGGTCAGAGGTGAACCGTATCTTGCGCTATTAGACCTTGGTGCTACAATATCGCTAGTGGGCTCACGACTCTCAAATAAATATCGAGTTCGCCTACGAGAGTCGAGTGGCCAGGTGAGAGGGATATCGGGAGTCCCAATAAAGTTGCAGGGTAACTTACGCATCTCAATCGACTTCGATGGCCACCTAGGAATATTGGAGTTTCGAGCAGTCGAGGAGATTAAAGCGATATCATCTTAGGTATGGACTTTGGGGTCGAGTGGGACTTGTAGTTTCGGTTTCGAGCCAAACAATGGAAGTGCGAAGAGCAAGGGGATGGCACCCCTTTGCGGACAATATCGAGGATTCGAGCCCGGCGATCATAGCCGAATGTACAGACTTAACGTAAATGACACCGAGTGAAGCCGAACGAATCAAAGAAATTGTCGATCCATTGGTTCATAAACAGGCCACGGACTATCTACCAATCATGCACCTGACGGAACATCACATCGAGCTGACCGACTACACGCCAATTCGTCATGCACCTAGGCGACGATCGCCAGCCCTGTGGTGAGATGCTCCGAGCGGGGATCATCGAGATATCCGCAAGCGCATGGTGCCACGCTCCTGTAATCCAGAAAAAATCAGATGGAAAATTTCGATTTTGCATTGTTTTTCGAGACTTAAACGCCAGGAGTAAAAAGGATGCCCATCCAATACCAAACATGGACGGCATACTAGATAAGCTGCGAAGAGCGAAATATTTACATCTCGAAGGTGGACTTAAAGAATCCATATTTCCAGGATGCCAATCGTACTGACAAATACGCCAGCGACATTTACAAGCTGATTGATGCATTATTCGGTCCTGAAATGGAGCCAAATGTGTTCGGATATCTGGATGACATCATTATCGCGACCAATACCTTCGACGAACAGCAGAAATGGCTGGAAATCGTGCTAACGAAGATTCGAGATGCACAGTTAACGGTGAACTGGAAGTTTGGATGTTCGAGGGTGAGATATTTGGGATACTTATTGGATCGGGATGGGTTGAAGCCAGACGCAGAGGGGTTGAGCCGATCCTACGATATCCAGTCCCTAAAACAAAGAAACAGTTGAAACGGTTCTTAGAGAGAGAGAGAGAGAGAGAGAGAGAGAGAGAGAGAGAGAGAGAGAGAGAGAGAGAGAGAGAGAGAGAGAGAGAGAGAGAGAGAGAGAGAGAGAGAGAGAGAGAGAGAGAGAGAGAGAGAGAGAGAGAGAGAGAGAGAGAGAGAGAGAGAGAGAGAGAGATTAATCTGTCTCTGCTGAAACTCATTAAGAAGACACAAGCATGGCAGTGGAGTGCTCGAGCAGCAAGAGGCGTTAGAAAAGCTTAAACTCGCACTTACGAAAGTGCTGGTCCTGGCAAGACCGGACTTCAGAGGACTTCTCGAGAATTTACAGTGCATTGCGATGATGCAATCGGGGCAATATTGTCACAAGAATTCGATGATGGAAAACACCCGATCGTGTACATCCACCGAGTGCTATCCGGTGCTGAGAGGAACTACTCGCCAGGAAGTGCCTCGCCTTGATATGGGTCATCAAGAAACTGCGACCCTACTTAGAGGGATACCAATTCAAGGCGATCACCGATCACAGCGCCTTACGGCGGCTGCAACATCTCAAGGAGCCTACGGTACGCCTCGCACTAGAACTGCAACAGTGGGACGTCCGCATCGAGCACAGGAAGGGAGCTATGCACCGGGTACCGGACGCGCTATCCAGGATACAGCAGAACGAATCCGACGACGCCGAAGTCGCTGCTTACGAGGAAGTAAAGGATTCGTGGTACCTTAAATGCATCAAGGAGATTTGAGGAAGCCCATCGCAGTACAAGTCGTGAAGGTTAGAGGATAACTTAATATACAAGCTGAGAAGCGATCCCATTTTAGGCCCAGTAACAGGGGAAGACGACATGTGGAAAATCGTGATACCAGCCGAGTACCGAAATCGAGTCCTTGTTCACCGCGAGTTGACAGCAGGCTACCTGGGGGTAGAAAAGACCTACGAGAGGGTCGCACAAGAGTATTACTGGCCGGGAGTTCGGCACGGCGTGTACCAGTTCGTACAGGAATGCGACGAATGCCAGCGTTACAAAGCCGACCAGACAGCACCAAAAGGGTTAATGGAGGGTCGAGTTATCAAGCGCCCATGGGCGGTAGTAGCATCCGACTTAATGGAGTTTCCCCAGGGTAAAGGTCACTATAAGTACGCAGTCGTCTTCCAGGACTTATTCACTCGCTGGGTCGAGATGCGGCCGCTGCGAGCGGTCACTGGCAAAAATGTGGTAAAAGCTCTCGAGGAGTTGGTACTATTCCGATGGGGAACCCCGGGATTACCTTCTCACGGACAACGGGAAGGAATTCCGTAACAAGGACCTGGGGCGAGTTCTCGAGGTCTAAGGAGTGACGCTAGTAACGACGCCTCCGTACCATCCCCAAGCCAACACAATGGAGCGCAGCAATCGGACCTTAAAAATGATGATCGCCACGTTCGTCAAAAATGACCATCGAAATTGGAACTAGCACCACCACGAGTTGCGACACACTATGAATACGGCGGTCCAGTTGAGCACTCGAGTTTCACCTGCGTTTCTAAATTACGGTAGGTAACCTGCCCCGGTGAAGAGTCTGAGGAGAGAGGTAGAGGTCAAGGGTCGTAAAGTGCGCATCTCACCTGAAGTATGGGCGGACCGAGGGAGAAGGCTGAACGCGTTGCGCGTTCTCGTGACGAAGAACATCGAAAGATCACATCAACGGCAGGCCGAATATTACAACAAGGGTCGCCAGAACGTTCCTTTCCAAGTGGGGAACATGGTCATGCGTAAGACACACATCCTGTCGAGTAGAGCACAGAAATTCTCCGCTAAGCTCTCTCCAGATTGGGAGGAACTCTATGAGATTCTCGAGGTCAAGCCCCCGAATGTTTACATGCTGGATATGGGGGGCGGACGCAGGAATCCTGAAGTGCATGTGAAAGAATTGAAGAAGTATCGCTAGGGTCGAATGAAAAAGGGGGGGTAGTGGTGAAGGAGGTATCAATGTCAACGGTGCTAAGTAAGTGTATCGTCGTGGAAGTAAGGTGGTAGATAGTGATGCAACTCCTTCTGTGGTTCTTTTGTTTGTGTGTAACTAGTTCTTTCTTGTAGCGGAGTAGGAAGGATGCGCACTCGAGGTAATCGGGGTTAGTTGCAGGATGTCAAACAACGACGTAGCCGCTACTGCTACCGAGGTCGCCAGGGATTCAAGTCCCTGTCTGAGCCTCTCCCCTCTTCGTTCGCCCTTCGACGCCAGCAGCTAGGCCGCCTCGCTAGAGGAGATGCTGTTGGCGGATATGAGTCCTCACGACAAGTGGGGAGTGGCAGTGGCAATGGCCTCAAAGTGCCCAAGGAGGGCTGTGGAGCCCCAGTGGTTACCCTCACGGCACCATCGTTACTCAGGGGAGTAAAGCGCTCAATTATGGAGGCGGTCATGGACTGCGAGGTACTGTTGGGGGCCATGGAGGGAGAGAAGGGGTGGGGAAAACCCACAACCAACAGCCGGTAGAGGAGCTACACCGGTGGTTACTGCAAAGTGACCACTCGGCGGACCTTTCACCGCCGTACATCCGGGTGACTCCCACCCAACACTCCACTGCTTCCATGGCAATACCTGGGGTCGCGAATATCGAGGGGTCGAAAAAAGGCATGCCCGGACACGTGCGAGAACAGCCCGAAAATGAGGGGAGGTTCAAGCTATTAACCTTGGCAGCCATCGAGCCATTCCCGAAGAAAGAGCAGGAGTGGGACGAGGACGGGCCCTCCCCGCGGCTGCTCCAAAATGTGGCGCAGTCGCCGCGTGGACGAGGGCGCCGCGAACGCTTCAACCCCCGGAGGCTGGACAGTGATGAGGAGAAACCAGCTACACCGGTGCCAGCCAGAAAGTTGCCGCCCGCCGAGGAGGAGAATGCCGGGGAGGAAACGGCCGAGCTTACAACCACTGGCGAGGCAGTGGGGACACCAGCCTCTCTCCCGAAGTCCCAGAACGAAGTAATGAACGCTGTAGTACCCGCAGAGGCCCCATCGGTCTTCAACTGGTAAGGCCGGCCACCTTCATCACGGCGAGTATATCCACCCGACCGATTGCCGGCCCTACGGGCGTACCCTATCCGAGGGGTGCTGTTCGGAGGCATCCGCACCGTACCGTTGGACGTGCGGGACCCCCTCTCCTCGCGGCGCGTGCTTTAATTGCAGACAGGCTGGGCACACGCGATTTAACTGTCGCGAGCCGTCCAGTCTGCTCTACTAAAATTGCGGCCGGCGCACACTGGGGCCGAAAGGTTCAAAACCACCTAGAGGTCATAATTCTCAACCGAATTTGAAAATTTAAAAACAGGAACTTTTGTGACAAAATACCAAAGATCGCTACGAAGCCTAATTTTGAAAATATGAACCTATAAATCTAATTTATAACCCCAAAATTTACACTTGTGATTCCCAAAAATGCTATAAAACTTCAATTTATAAGTCCTTGACACATGCTCTCTTAACCTTGATTCATAAACGCTTGCACCAATAAACCCATGCACCCATAAACCCTTGCACCCGTAATCCCATGCACCCATAAGCCCATGTACCCGTAAACCCATGCACCCATAAACCCATGCATCCATAAATCCATGCACCCATAAACCCATGCATCCATAAATCCATGCACTCATAAACCCATGCATCCATAAATCCATGCACCCATAAACCCTTGCACCCGTAATCTGTGAGTAAAATTGGTCTACAGATTAAGTCTTGGGCCATTCTGTCAGAAATAGTGTATATTTTTAGGATATACATTGTATGTGGTTTAAATAACATTTTTCTCATTTTTATAGCTGATTTTGGCCTCAGAAGCCACTAGGTGTAAGACCCCCTTAAGACTTATGAGGTTAGGGCTTATAGGTTTAGAGTTTATGAGTGCATGGCTTACTTGATCAAAGAGTTCACGAGTAAAGGGCTTACAAATTAAAGGTTTATCGTATTTTTGGGATTTGCAGGTCAAAAATTGAATTGATTGGTTGATATGATAGGATTATATGACTCCTTAGATTTATAGGTTAATTTTTTGGAAAATCAGGCTTCGTAGGGCTCTTCGATATTTGATAACGAATGTTCCTAAGCAAAAATTTTGAGATTCCGTTGAGAATTGCGACCTCTAGGTGGTTTTGAATCAAAAAATCCGTATGGCCCCAGTGTGCGGCGGGGGACAACCTTGCGAGCATATCCACAGTGAGAAGAGGCGTATCTGACCTATCTCCGGGACCAGGGTACGGTGGTGAACCACCACGGCCAGAGCCAGTCGACCACCCCGCCGGCAGGCCCAGCTACCCAGGAAGGAGGGACATCAGCACCGACGCCCAGACAATGAAGGAGCCGTTGGGAGGCCCCACCACCTCCACTCGTGGTCCAGGCAGCAGAGACCAGCTACCCAGCTGGCGTCAGACCCACCGTTCAGGAGCGGGAGGACTCCTGGAGGGAGTAACACCACTGCCTCAGGCACTCAGCGACCAATACTCCTGGAGTAATTTACCTCCATCCGGCATCTGACGGGAGATTTCCAGGAGACTCTGCTGAGAGAATTCCTGGCTCAATAAACCGCTGTGAGTATAACCATTTATAACATTCGAGACGCAGGGGTGATCATGGGTTGAGGAAGCCATCAATTACGGGGTAATAACGTCTTGGTGGGCGAGGGGGGTATTGTGACGGAGTCACATGTAGCTGTTTGCACGGCATCCGCGGGGCGCGAACACATGTCTGTTGCGCGCCGCCATGTTATCGAGCAGGCGACGAGAACGCCGTGCAGGTGGCGCACGCACTCACGCACACTCACACATTAACGTGCGCCGAGTCGAGCAGCTAGGAGAGAGCGAGCAATAGCCACGAAGGGTGTACGGGGGGAAGGCGTGAGAGGGCCGAGTGACGCGGAGAGCGGCGTCGTGAACCAACACGGAGAGGGAGAGAAATAGCGCGAGGTGGAAAGTGGGAGCACAAAGCGCCGAGGTAGGGATTGCGACGATACTACAGCACGCGCACGCATGGGAGAGAGAGTAAAGGCAGCGGTCGCAGGCGGGAGAGTGAAGAGACTCAAAGAGTGAGTGCGTTCCGAGAGTGCACGCGTAATTAAGACGCAATCGTAGTATCGCGCGTTAGCGACCGCGTCAGGGACCATCAGAGGCAGTACACGCACAATAACACCTAGCGGGCAGAACAGTAGGGGCTCCGGTCACAACTCGAGTCATCGCGTGACGGAACGGGGTCAAAGGGTCGAGGTTTAGAGTTTGCGCGCACAGAACGGGACAATTGGGTATCGCGAATACCAATCGAGGGTCAGGGAGGGAGGGGGGGAGACAAGGGAAACGACTGCGCATGTCTTTATAGAGCCCTATTACGGCCTTAATTAAAGGCAAGTTGTGGAAAAGCCCCGCGATAGGGTAATAAGGGAAAAAAGGGGCCAATCACTGATAACCACGAGTCACCAGAGGGTCAAAAGGGAGGTGATCAGTTGGAGAGAGTTGGAGCGGTCGCTCTCTCTAATTCTGACTACCTAAGCAGTAAGTTGCCTGGACTCTAGAAGTAGAATGTCCGAGAAAACACCAGTGTTGAAGTAAGTTAGAGAAGGTTTGGGTGGTGACTGGTGGGATAGAATACTGTGTTATTAAGGTCAGTGGATCGAGTTCGGCATCCCTTTTTAGAGTTTCGATGTTCATTAGATGCTGCAATTATTGGAGATCGTGGCCATTCCAGCCATTGTTCAAGAGTAGTTATTCAAGCGTCCTTTTTGTGTTGTTCTAGGCCAGCTACCATTCCAAGAGATGAGCGGAAGGCTTACGGCAGTTGGTGCCTAACTTTGAGTTTAATAAACTTAGTTAATTTCAGTCTTGGTGTTCTTATTAGCGAGTGTAACTTATATGTGTACATGTCTATTCCCACCTTCTCCCTACAGATTTGCAGGGCGATAATATAGCGGTTGTAAGTCGTCGTGGATTTTTGTGTCGGAGTTCAGCGTGGTCGTGTAGTTCGTTCGAACTACCCGAGAGAGTTGAGACTCAATAGCCGGCGAGGAGTAAGTGATCGTGGCGTAGTGATTGGTAAGGGGAAGTCAGGACAATCCTGACCCTTAGGAGGACAGTAATCAAACACTACGTTGCAATCTTCAAACCTGCACAGAATTCTTGGAAAAACGTTTTGAACAGGTTGAGACCAGTACGGAGCTCGTTTATGCAAGTTCAAACCTGCATAAAATTCTTGGAAAAGCGGTACGGAGCTAGCTCTCTGATTGATCGAGCGTCGCCATCCGTACAAAGGCGAGGTACGAAATTCTTAAAAATTTTTTCCTAATTCTCGGAAATTTAGACGAGTTTCTTCACGTCTCCGCTCACTATATTACATACGGACGCTACCTTAACGGCAATTCTACCTTACCGACAGAGCTGACAACCTTAGATAACCATCGGTAATTGTAAGAATCGTAATACAATAACTTTTAAAATAACATGCAAAGAACGCATTATATACTATGTGAACTACATATACTATGTATACTGCATATACTATGTGTAGTACATATACTATATTTACAACATATACTATGTGTACTACATATACTATACATACTACCACTCTGCACCGATCACTCTACCCCCACCACCGCGCGCCAGCGCTCTCCCCACCATGATATCATTACCAACGATCGATAAGGTAGAAATCTACTTTAGCGACAGAGTGGAAAATGTAAACTGGTGGGAAATTTAAAAATGGCGGGTAATTTTAAAGGGCGAGAAATTTAAGAGGCTGGGAAATATCCGAAAATTTTCGCCATTGCGTCTGTGGCAGAAATTCGTGGAGCATCGAACGGCAAATTTTTTTTTTTAATGATGAGAGCCCCAACCGTCGCTCTCACCTGTGAGATACAACTACATTACCTCTCCATCATTAATTAATAGAGTTGATTCATAATCCATATGTATGTATTTGAAGTATATAATTTTCATCAGCTTGACGTTGTGAAGTGCACACGCAGCTTTGTATGCTTCATTGTCAATGGTGCAGTCACTCAACAGCTTTTTGAGAGTGGTTATCAGCACGTCTGTAGCCAGTAGGCGGTAAAATTCCGATGGTGTTTGGCTTGAGAAATTTTTTTCGATACAAATAAGAGTAGAGAAGGGGTCGGTGTCGCCAATATTGGGAAAAATTTTTGGAAAAGCTATACACGTGTGGCGTAAAAATTATACATCCATGCGACAATATTTGACAATTTCTCTTTTAAAATTAAATACATAGTCTCGTTTGTTCTCTTCGTACCATTTAAAAAAATCTGTTCTCTCATCGATACTCATAGAATTCGGGGCGTAGAAATTCGCATCGGTCAAAGGACCTGTGTATTCTTGATTTTGTAGAGTATTAAATAAGTGTGGAAAATAACCCTTTTTACTGTTTTCAGGCAAGCCAAAAGCAGCGGGAAGAGCGCTCAACTTCATTTGGTAATAGTTTAAACTATCTATGAATTTCGTTCGCCCGTATTACATAGTAATAATATTTTGTCCACTTAAAATAATACTCGGCTAAACTTCAGATGTACACTCTGCCAATTCTTTTAATATGAAATGCGCATCGAATGGTCGTACATTGTGGGCAATGCATGTGATTTGGGCAAATTTTTTCTTATCTGTAATACACAATTCGATTGACTGAGTAACAGGGTTCTCTCGAAAAACATGTTCGCGAACGCCGCAAGTATTACACCAACGCGAAACATCATCATCATCGACGCAATCCGAGCACGCTTGCTGTACGACACATAAATTTGGAATATATAGATTTGAAGTCTCGTGATTAAGATAAGCCACATCCTGTAGCATCTCAAAATCATAAAAAATAAACAAAAACTTTTTTTCGTTATTAATCTCATTACTTATAGGTTGCATGAAACAAAATACGTTGATAAAAAGTTTTCTTTTACAATATTTACACCAAATCATTCCGCACGAGTGTTTCGAACGAAAACAATTTGTAATTTTATTGCATCTATTGCAAAGTTTCACTACATCGCACAATTTTTTTTTTTTTTTTTTTTATAAGAGCCATCTTTTAAATCATTATCGTAACACGTATTTCCAAAAAAATTTCTATTGCATTGTGAGCACTTAATTAAATCGCCATTATCTGTTTTACACGCGGGAGAGACAAAGCACTTGGAACATGTTTTTAGGCACGACCGCTGCTATAGAGAGCCTTATAATTTCACCAGAGTGAAATTTGTCTGACATCAAAAACTAACAATTTTATACAAGAAAAGTCTTTTCTAGCCAAAATAAGTGCGTTTTAAGCGTTTTCTGTGATGTATGTATGTCTGTACGTCCGTACGTACGCATGTTGCTCGATTATCTCAATGAATTTTCGACCGATTCAACCGAAAAAATCGATTTTTAAGCGTAATGTCTAGAAAAATTAATTTTAAGCTAATATCTACAGGTCTATCTACTAAAACTAATTAAAATACACCTTTTTCCTGTTGAACATTTTTTTCTACGAGCCATATTTGCCGAGATAACTGCGAAAAACGGCAAAAAAGTTCAAAAATGGACGGTTTTCGGCTATAATTTGACAGGATTTGTTTTTACACAAAAATATTAAATACAAAAGATATATAAATAACATCCAAACAAAACCTTTTTCCAATTAATATTTCCATGTACAATCAATCCTGATTATCAAAAGCTACAAACACGATTTTTTAACGCCACATCACTTTATGTAGACAATTTTCGCTTAACTTGAGAGGATTTAATTTTACACAAAAATATTAAATGTAAAAGTTATAGATAATATTAAAACAAAGCTTTTTTCCTATTAAACATTTATTTGTACGAGGGTCATTTGACAAGTACCTAGCCTCACCGCCAGATGGTGCCACTATCGCACCAGAAATACACTACAGTGCAGTATCTTCCTGTAAACGGTTACAGACGAAATTTCAGCCGGATCGGAGTTGTAGTTTATTTTTGACAGCGTGTGAAAGCAAATGTGTCCGTTGATTTTTGAAAAAATGGAGAAAGAACAATATCGGTCGGTGATTCGATTCTTGTTTTTGGAAGGGAAATCGCGCAGTGAAATTAAAGAACGCTTGGATGCAGTGTATGGGGATGCTTCTCCTTCGATGGCGACCGTTAAATTTTGGTATAACGAGTTTCAACGTGGTCGTACGTCGGTTTTTGATGATCCACGCCCAGGTGCTCCGAAAACAGCCACTACGGAGGAGAACGTGACAAAAATACACGATATCGTTTTGTCAGACCGCCGATTAAAGGTGCACGAGATAGCTGCGATAGTAGGCATCTCAGAAGAACGCGTGTGGCATATCCTACATGAGATTTTAGGCATGGGGAAGCTGTCAGCAAGGTGGGTGCCGCGTTTGCTGACTGCAGACAACAAGCGCATCCGTGTGACCAGTTCAGAACAGTGTTTGGAGCTGTTTAATCGCAATCCAAAAGAGTTTTTGCGTCGTTACGTGACCGTCGACGAAACATGGATTCACTACTACACTCCAGAGACCAAGGAGCATTCAAAACAGTGGACCTTACCCGGTGAACCTGCTCCGAAGAAGGCGAAGATGGTCCCGTCGGCCGGAAAGGTGATGGCCACTGTTTTCTGGGATTCTCAAGGTGTGATTTTTATTGACTATCTGGAGAAGGGCAAAACGGTCACAGGACAGTACTACGCCGAACTATTGAGCCGATTTGACGCCGTGTTAGAAGAAAAACGGCCCCATTTGTCTAAAAAGAAAGTGCTTTTCCACCACGATAATGCACCGGCTCACACTTCTGCACTCGCCACGGCTAAATTGGTCGAATTACGCTACGAACTGCTGCCTCATCCACCGTATTCTCCAGATTTGGCTCCGTGCGACTTTCTTTTGTTTCCGAACCTAAAAAATTCGCTCGCCGGGAAGAGATTCCACTCCAATAACGAAATAATCGCCGCCACGGAGGCCTATTTTGCAAACCAAGAGAAAACATTTTTTCAACGGGGTTAAAAAAATTGGAACACCGCTGGACCAAGTGTATTCAACTAAAAGGAGACTACATTGAAAAATAAATTTTATTTTTTGTAAAATTTTGGTGTTTTCATTTGTAGGCTAGGTACTTATCAAATGACCCTCGTACAATCAATACCTGAGGAGTTAAATTAAAAAAAAAGGTTTTTAACGCCTAAACATACATAATGGACGATTTTCGCTTATTGTTCAAGGAATTAACACTAAAATATTAAATACAAAAGATATATCGATAACATCCAAACAAAACTTTTCCCCAGTTAATATTTTTATAAACAATCAATCCTGATTATCTAAACCTATAAACACGATTTTTTAACGCCTCAATACACTTTATATAGTCAATTATCGCTTATTATTTAACATGATTCAATTTGACAGACAATTATTAAATATAATAGCTTTAAATAATATCGGAAAAATCAATATAACATTCCAAAGATCATATAATTATAAAAATATAATAATAAGATACAAAATTACATTTAATTACAATGTTAAATGAGATAAACACATTGAAAGCATAATTAAAAAAAAAGAAATATCTATTTTTTTTTTACAAAAGGGCAAATATTGTGTAAACTAAAACATTGTTGATACTATATGTTCTTTTTACAAAAGTTGTAGATAATATTTGAACAAAACTTTATCCCATTTAACACTTTCATATAAAATCAATTCCTGGCAAGTTAGACCTACAAAAACGATTTTAATCGCCTAAATATACGTAAAATGGACGATTTTCGCTTATTCTTCAAGAATTTGACATTACACAAAAATTTTAAATACAAAGTTTATAGATATAATAAAACAAAACTTTTTCCTATTTAATATTTTCATGTACAATAAATTCCTGTTGATTTAAACCTATAAACATGATTTTAACGCCTCAATACACCTTATATAGTTAGTCAATTTTCGCTTATTACTTAACAAAATTTGATTTGACGCAGAAGTATTAAAAACAATAACTATAAATGAAATCGGAAAAATCAATAAAATATTCCAAAGATCATATAATTATAAAAATATAATAATAAGATATCAAATACCAATTGATGTTGGACAAAAAGAATCAAAATTATGTAATATTAAATAAATACATATTAAAGTAATATTATAATTACAAAAAAAACTTGTGTAATGTATGTTCTGAATATTTAATATAGATTTTGTAACATGGAAAATTGACGTATACAAAGAATGTAATGTACTAGCTGACTGTCAGTCACAGTATCGTAGAAAACCATTAGATAGTCAAGTCTTACTGGGTAGTCTGCAAAATACATAATGATGTATTTTAATGTCATTATGTATTTCGCAGATAGCCCAGCGAGACTTATCCATCTAATTGTTTTCTACCACACTGTAAGACTGACAGAGTCAGCTAGTATATACATTAGAATCTTTGTTGTGACACGGCAAATTGCCTGTCACTGAAGGCAGAGCGCTTAGTCAGATACACGGCGGTCGCGGCGTGCACCGACTCGGCTCGCGACGTCGTACACACACATGTGCGCGCCCGCATCTCCCCAACTGCGGTCCTCTGTGCACACATACCTACGTGCGCACGGTCAGTCCAGCTGCCCATGTCTAGGCGTGCACCTTTCCCACAGGTTTTCCCTCCCGTCTAGCTCGGCCAAGGAGTCGACCAGCCACAGCTACAGCGAGGACAAGCTATAGCTGAAGCGGCAGCGGTTCTCGCTCTCCCGGCTGCTGCAGCAGAGACAGAGTGAGAGAGAGAGAGAGAGAGGGCCGAGCCGTATGCGGCTGTCCGGCCGACGGCGCGTGCGAGCATCGGCAGCCGAGAAGGACTGCTTGCGCGCGCCGCAGTAAAGAAGACGGCCGATCGGCGAACTGGAGCGGAGAGCAGAGCGAGCACGCCGGCCGGCATTTTATTCATTCTGTCGCCTACCGCCGTGCCGCGTGTGCGCAAAGAGAGTAGCACCGCTGTAATCGTGCTACCGCGTGACTCGACGCCGACTCACTCGGGGTTTTTGCGCCTGTCGTCGCTGCAGACCGCCTACGCCGCACCGTCGCAGTGCCGTGCCCTGGTGGCATCCATCGCCGAGAGTGAAAGGAGAGAGAGTGGACAACAGCTGCGAATTGCTGCTAGGCGAGAGAGAAAGGAGAGAGGTGTTGTGGCAGCATCACGCCCTGGCCGAGGTTTGTCCATAGTGTTTTACTATTTCCCCTCGTTCCCCGCCGTGTGTGCGCGCGTACGCCCGAGAGCCGCGCAACAGTTAAGTACTCGCGCAATAGCTTCAGCTCGAGCTGAAGCTGTAGGAGTAGAGTCTTAGTGGTTTTACTACCGGCTCGCGCTAGCCGGCGATTAGTTTGCGGTGCGCTTGACGCACGCACCTGGCGCCCATGTACATTGGATTGTAGACTTAGTGTTTTAGTAGTTTAATAAAGTATTCTATTAGTTATCCTAGCTTTTGGAGTGTACTTTGAGTATTACCTGCGCACCTCTGCCCTGATCCCCAGCAGAGTGTGACAAGTGGCGCAGCCAACGTGGGGCCACGGTAAAGGCCGTGGCAAAGTAGAAGGGATCCGCGTCGTGATTTCGCCATTGCGGAGCGCACACACAACCGGGAACCGCGGGGGGAAAAGCGTTCTGGCGGCCATTTTTACATTACCGCGTGCAAGCATTTATAGACGCCGTAACTTTGTTAAATTAGCCAGACGTTTACGAATAATTGGTAGATAATTGTACTTCCAATAATAATTGAATTACTTTGGAAATTTTATTGCGATTTGTGCGTGATTCTGCGATTAAGAGTTAATGAGATACTCGCAAAATCACATCTTGCTACAGCTTTACCCACGCGGCACTTAAAGAATCTGCAACGTGCTCAGGGAGTGTGAAGTTGAGAGTAACTTCCTGATCACGCGTGCAGGACAGAATCATTGCCTGTGTTCCATTTTTTCCTGGTTTGACATTTTGGTCATTTTCATTCGGATTTCATTCCTTTTCCGTGGGAGAAAGGCCTCGCTTACGTTTCCTTTCCATACCTCCTTGAAATTCCCACGCTTTCGTTAAAAGACTTTTAGGAACGGGGAGGGGGGAATTTTGCTTCAGGAGTAATTTGGTTTTTGCGAGAGTACGAGAGATAGGTGCGTCATCGTCGCACGGGAATTTCTCACGTAACTCGGCTGATTGGCTTGATTTTTTTTTGGTTTTGCCTTGCTGTGCTTGCTTTTAGATTATTTTTTTTGTATTACTATAATTGCTAGTTCATAACTTAATTAATTGAAACTAAGTGGGTGGGGGAAAAGAAAATCAACGGAGCTACTCGGCCGAGGCTAACTGAGGAAAGATTAAAATGGAACACCACGATTGGAGTTGGGCTTCGCTCGGTGTCGACGAAAATGATTTAATGTGCGTCGACCCGATAGCTGCAGCTGAAGTGCTGAAGAGATCAATTATAAGTTAACCGACGGGGAAGTCGCGATGACTGCTCAGCGGTTCGGGCTGAATATTCGCTCAGACGCGATCATTTTGCGTAATAGGTTGGAGAGGCATGAAATGCGACGCCATTTTGGCGCAGACGCCGCGCCATGGGACCCGGCCAGAGACGAGCCGGCGGACGAGTCCACTTCTGCGCATAGTCCTTCGTCGTTGAGTAGGCAATCTGTTGCACGGTTTTCGCCATCCAGGGTTCCAGTGCAGCCGGTGGAAGCTCCGGAGCATTCAGAAGCAGAGCCGCTCTCCACAGGGCAATCGATAGGCAGTTTTGGTGATCCAATTTCGACGGAGGGGCCGTTGCAGATTTTTACGTCGAGGCTGCACATCGAAGTGAGTGAGCCGCGGCGTGCGGCCGAGCAGCCTACAGCTGGCAGACATGTTGCTTCAGCGTTACAGAGTTCTGACGCGCAGAGGCGTGTTAGCATCGCCGCGCCGGAAGTGTTTCATGACATGAGGGACTCAGCTCCTAATCCGCGTGCACAATCCACACGTTATCCTCTCGGTCCACTTCGTGCTCACGAGCATAGCACATTCATGGAAAATAGTATGGATTTAACGAGTGTGGCGAGTGCGCGGAACGAGATTCCATTATCCGCGAGTGAAAGAGGGGCGGGGCGGCAGCCGAATGGATTGTTCGACGGTACCTCGTTTTTGCCGCTTCCAGCGTTGCCGTCGCAGCAGATGAGATATCCGGCTGCTCCGTCCACAATGTATCCGGGGAGAGAATTCGGCATCGTTGCTTCTGTGGTTGGTTCCCTGCCTTCGACTTGTATTCCTCAGCTTTCAGCTAATGTTGCTCTAGGAAATTTCGACGGCGTAGCAGGGCCTGCTGTCTACTCACAATGTCCAATGCCGCGAGTAACACCAGGTTATCATGAGCCGCCTCTCATGTCCTCAGCGTCGCTCGCTCAAAATTTTGTTTCAGCTGGAGCTTCACAATCGAGTGGATTTAGAGCACGAGTCGAGCCGGCGTGCACGTATTACAGTCAGCCAGCGCCGCCATCGTCGTTTCATTATCCGCCTGGGTATTTTCCGCAGCCTTTCATGTCTTCGCAGCCGCTGATGCCATATGCTCCAGTGTATCCTCCGTATACGAGCAACGTTCTGCAAGCGCATCCGCATTTTTCGCCTGCCGTTCTGCCGCCTGTTGTGACAGGGCCTCATTCAGCTCCAATGCATACGGATGCAAGGTTGCAGACTCACCCGGGGAGATTTGATGTCTCTGCTCCGGGGATGAGTCAAGATGCGTCGTTTTTCAAGCGTTCATCGCTTTATAAAGAGAAACGTACGACGGAGCTACTCACCAAGTGGCATATTTCGTTTAAAGGGGATAGGAAAAGAGACCCCAAAAGTTTCATTGCAGATCTAACGAAATGCAAAGACACTTACAAGCTGACTCTCGAGGAAATAGTGAAAGCCTTGCCATCAGCTCTCGATGATGAGTCGTGGCAATGGTTTCGCCGAGAATATCAGTTCTGGAGGACGTATGAAGAATTTGTGAACGCGTTTCGCCTGCATTACAGCTTTGAAGACGTGCAGGTGAGACTACGGAAGGAGCTGGAAGTACGAACGCAAGGACCAAGTGAGGAGATTTCCACTTATCTGCTGAAAGTGAACATTGGGAGAGCAGCTTGATCGAGTATACCAGAAGCTGCACCCATCATATCGGCTGCGGATCGAGAGGAAGGACTTCGAAAATTTTACGGAGTTGCAGAAGCTAGGGAAGCGAGAAGAGCTGAGGAGAGCACAGGAGAAAGCTTACAAGCCGCCGCCTCCGATAGCGGATTCAGTTTTCCCTGCTTCAACGTACACTCCTCCGAAGCAGCAGCGGCAGGTGAAACTGGCCTCAGTGGTTTCGAGCACGCCGGAAGAAAACGAGCTGAAGCTATCCAGCTCTAGCAATCTAGCTCCGGTCGCAGCCACCCAGACGGAAGGAGGAGAGAAGCAGCGATCGACGAGGGAACCGAAGTTTAAATCGACGGATGGACAGCGGGAAGAGAAAAAAAATCGGAAGCGACATGCTCGCAGCAAGAGTAAGGGTCGCCGCAGCAACCAAAAGGGAAATGCTCGAGCGAAGCCGGCGGAGAGCGAGCCTAAACAGGAAAAGCTGAAGATCGAGACCGTCCCCCCCAAGGCAAAGTACGAGGACATGTAGCGACGGAAAATGCGAGAGCCATGTTTCCGCTGCGGCCAAGCCGGACATTGGAAACGTGAGTGTATGAACGCTGCCGTCTGCCTAATGTGCGGACAGCCTAATACTACGGCGCGTAGATGCACCAAGTGCAATTCAACTACGGCGGCGGGAAACGAGTAAGAGGGGAAGTTAGCGGAGTCAACTCACCCCCTCCTACTTCAGACTCGACTACTCCCACTTCTGATTCGATCGCGATTACTCCAGAGAACAGTTCCGAGGGAGCTATAAGCGAGGGAGACAACCCTCAAGTTTTAGCTCCAGAATCATTGATAATGAGAAGCGCTATCAGCAACGTCGAGCCAAGGTTATTCTTCAACATAGAATTGAATGGAAGAAAACTCTTAGGCATGCTCGACGATGGCTCCGTTCACTCGTATCTCGGCAAAGGCGTCAGCAAGGAATTTGCCGAGAAATTGGAACAGGAAGCAGCTTCAGTACGCGTAGCTGATGGAGGTGCAGTGAAGCTACAAGGAGTACTGAATCTGACGGTGAGCATCGATAATACACAATTATTCCGTGTAGCAGATGAGCTACAGTACGACTGCATTCTCGGAATCGACTTCAAACGGTTGTTTAAGATGAAGATCGACTACGAGAACGATACACGGTGGACACCGATGGGAGTAGTGCATCCGTTTTACCCTTACGGCCAAGATCCAACCTGCTTCTCAGCTCTAGCCAGCATAGGAGGACTGAGTCATGCTACCGCTGATCAGCAGTTGGTTATTAACGAAATCAAACAGAGATTGATTCCACCGACACCGGAAAAGCTAGGGTTAGGTAATGTCGCCCCGCATTTCATTGACATTCAAGGAAATGAACCCATTCGCCAAGCTCCTCGGGAGTATACTCCGAAGATGTTGCAGACGGCTTGGGCTGAAGTCGATAGGATGCTGGAGGAGGGAATTATCGAGCCCTCGGATAGCCCCTGGCGAAGCTGCCCTGTGTTAGTTCCGAAATTATACGATCTGTTCCGATTCTGCATAGACTATAGGCAAGTTAATAAGCATACTAAGTCTATCGCGTATCCATTGCGAAACATGGATGATATACTTGATAAGTTAAATTCCGCTAAGTATATTTCTAAGCTAGATTTAAGCCAGTCATACCACCAGATCCCGTTGGATCCGAAGTGCAGAGAGGTCACCGCATTTTCAGTACCAGGGCGAGGACTTTTCCACTTCATGCGGTTACCATATGGGCTGACAAATGCTCCAGCTGTGTTCCAGCGCATCATGGATAACCTAATCAAGGCTGCTTGGGAACCGTATGTGTTCGCCTACTTAGACGATGTCATTATCATCTCGCCGACATTTGAAGAGCACACAAAGTGGTTAGAGATCGTGCTCACGGCGTTAAAAGATGCAAACCTACAGATTAACCTCAAAAAGTCTGAGTTTTGTTGCGCGGAGGTTAAGTACTTAGGTTATATCATTAACGAGGACGGACTGAAGACGGATGAAGACAAGGTGAAGCCCATCCTCGAGTATCCAGCACCCCTCAACATCAGGCAGTCGAGAAGATTTCTCGGCATGATTGGCTGGTATTCCAGATTTATAGATCACCTAGCAGGGTATAAAGCACCGCTAACCAAGGTGCTGAGGAAGGATGTTCGGAGGCAGTGGCACGAAGAGCAACAGCAAGCGTTTGAGAAGCTGAAGCTCGCACTGACGCAAGCCCCTGTGCTTGCAAGGCCAGATCTGTCGCTGCCCTTCACTCTGCAAACTCTGCAAACTCTGCAAACTCTGCAAACTCTGCGAACAGATGCGAGTGATCACGCTATAGCTGGAGTACTGACGCAAGTATTTGATGGCGAGGAGCACCCTATCTATTTTGTGAGTAGGACTCTGTCGAAGGCAGAGAGAAATTATACTGTCACTGAGAATGAGTGCCTCGGCGTCTTATGGTCCATCGAGAGGCTGTGAGGTTATTTGCTAGGTGAGAAGTTTACAGTAATCACCGACCACCATAGTTTATTATGGTTAAATAACCTCCGAGATCCAACGGGTCGTCTCGCCAGATGGAATACAGCTCTGCAGATGTATAATATCGAATTTGTACATCGTAAAGGTGCGTTGTACAAAGTCCCAGACGCGTTGTCGCGTGCTTGGGAAGGAACTTACGAGCTTGCAGCGATCGCTACTGCTACAGCTGACGATCCGTGGTATCAAATGAGAATAGGTAATGTTGAGAAAAATCCTAAGAAATACCCGGATTGGAAGGTAGTAAACGGCTTGCTGTATGCGCATCGTCCGAATAAAACTGTTGACCCATTGCTGCCGGACATGGATGCGTGGAAGCTCGTTCTTCCAGAAGCCGATCGAGAAAAAGCTCTAGCTGAATGTCATAACACCCCGCAATCAGGACACTTGGGCGTGGACAAGACGTTTGCGAGAGTCGCGACATACTATTATTGGCCCGGTTACTACAGAGATGTTTGTTGGTATGTCGCCGTGTGCCAAGTATGTCAAGCTCACAAAAGCTCTCAGCAAGCTCCAGCAGGGCTGATGACCGAGCGAAATCTTGAAGGCCCATGGATCGTAGTGGCTTCAGATATAATGGGCCCAAAGCCGCCTTCGCGTACTGGTAGCAGATACATCATTGTTTTCGAGGATCTGTTCACCAGATACGTCGAACTGAAGGCGTTGAGAAAAGCAGATGCTACCTCAGTGCTGAAAGCTTTTGAGGAACTGATTGTAAATCCTTGGGGTTGCCCTCGGGTTTTGCTCACGGATAATGGCACAGAATTCTCCAACAGAATGGTTACGAAGAGGTTGAATGAGTATGGAATTCTGCAGTCCACTATTCCGCCGTATCATGCTCAAGCAAACCCGGTGGAAAGAGTCAACCGGAATTTACGACCCATGATTAATAGCTTTTTAGCAGACGATCATAGGGATTGGGATTTGCACTTGAACGAGCTGCGTTTCGCGTTGAATAGTGCCGTGCACTCGTCATTAGGAGTTTCTCCTGCGTTTCTTAATCTAGGGCGTAATCCTGTTCCCTCTACCCTATTAAGAAGTCATTTAGAAAATCCTATTCCTACCTCTCCTTCCGATTTGGATAAGTGGAAGAATCGATCCAGCCGACTGCCTGCCTTGCACGATTTGTAGCAAGGCAAGTACGGAATTATAATAAAAATCGACGAGAGGTCCTGTACCAAGTCGGAGACCTTGTACGTCGCCGAAATCATGTATTATCGTCCGCCGAGGATCGATTTGCGGCTAAGCAGGCGGCTAGATTTGTCGGGCCGGCTAAGGTAGTGCAAGTCTATTCTCCCGTAGTATACTTGGTAGAGGATCTTGAGCCTCAAAGGCGGACGAAAGTCTTCGTCAACGATTTAAAAAAGTATACACCTCCAAGAGAAACGCAGCAGCTGGAAGCTCAAGCTACAAGTCCAAATAATGATCTTTCAGGAAATGGACTCGTCGTACGAGGAGTGGACGCCAGCCCGAGCGATAGGGAGAGCCGCACACCAGGCACGACCCCTTCAACCACCACCGATGCCGCGACAAGTGGGCAGAGGACGCGCTCAAAGGAGAGCGCAATTCCCTCCGCCACCGCCTGGGTTAGCAGCGAAATACTGCCTCCCCGCCGCCGGGGTCGCCCCCCAAAACCCCCTCAGCTTCCGGGGAGGGTTCGAGGTCTCCCCATTGCCACCTCCGATGCCGAGCCCAACCGGATGCGGGGGAGGCCGCACCCTACAGCTGCCGCTCCTGCCCCAGCTCGCACCGCTACAGCCCTGCGCCGAGGCCCAGGTCGGCCGTGCAAGGTCCAGCTCTAGTAGCTGCAGCGAGGAGAGGCAGCTGCCACGCCCCGCAGAGCAAGACTGAGCAGAAGCAGTGGGGCCTGAACCGCCAAAGGAGTGGCTGGCAGGAGACGGGGGACCGCCGAGAGAACGGCCATCGCCGATCCGCACCCGACCGTCGCATGAGGCCGGCGTAAACGGCTCGGCTGCTGGAATTGCGGAGAATTTGGCCACAGCAGGATCCACTGCCCCCAGCCGCGCATAAGAGTCTGCTACATGTGTGGTCGAGAGGGGGTCAGTGTGGCCACATGCCCCAGCTGTTACCAAACCTGGGGCCAGCGACAGCTGGAACGCCTAGGCAGGAAGTAGGTCCAGCTGCAGCGGTAGCCTACCGAAAGGGATATGTATGTGTAGTGTCGGTAGGGAGAGCCTAAAGCAATAACGTAGCCACCTTATCTCATCGAGATGATTTTTCATTTATCTTACCTATCCCCTTCCATTTGATTTTCTAAGTAAGAGAGAGACGTTTTCTCTCACCAGCAAGCGTGAAGCTGGCCGCAATGAAATAACATGATTCAGAGAGAGAAATTCGTGAATCGTTGGCTAAATTGGTTTATTCGCGATCGAGTCAGCATGTTATTTTAGGTTGCCAGAACGCAGCTCAAAAAGAGCAGAAATTCAAGGGATCGACCAGGTAAGATGCTGTTGCAGCATAAAAATTAAATTCTTTATACTATTGTAATTTCTGAGTGAATGGAGATGTTGGAGTGTGGTGTGGAAGCTCGCGGTCGGGATCGGCACCTGCGTATGATTGTAGTTCGGAAAGGTTACAGAGGCCAGGTTGCTATAGCTAGGAAACACACTCACCGGGTTACTCTCACACAGATCAACACGTAAGCCAAGCTGCAGAAGAAGAAGCTAAGGGGACACAAACAGATACACTCACCCCGCTGCAGCTAATGCCGATTAGCTTAGGTTAAGTATAGCTAGAGCTAAAAAGCTTTAAGTAGTTGGAAGTTAAGTATCTATAAACGTGCGAAGGTATTCCGCCGAATACTTCGAGTTTAGGAGGGGGGAGTTGTGACACGGCAAATTGCCTGTCACTGAAGGCAGAGCGCTTAGTCAGATACACAGCGGTCGCGGCGTGCGCCGACTCGGCTCGCGACGTCGTACACACACATGTGCGCGCCCGCATCTCCCCAACTGCGGTCCTCTGTGCACGCATACCTACGTGCGCACGGTCTCTCCAGCTGCCCATGTCTAGGCGTGCAACTTTCCCACAGGTCTCCCTACCGTCTAGCTCGGCCAGGGAGTCGACCAGCCACAGATACAGCGAGGACAAGCTATAGCTGAAGCGGCAGCGGTTCTCGCTCTCCCGGCTGCTGACAGGAGCAGCCCACGCCAGCCAAGAGAGAGAGAGAGAGAGAGAGAGAGAGAGAGAGAGAGAGAGCCGAGCCGTATGCGGCTGTCCGGCCGACGGCGCGTGCGAACATCGGCAGCCGAGAAGGACTGCTTGTGCGCGCCGCAGTAAAGAAGACGGCCGATCGGCGAACTGGAGCGGAGAGCAGAGCGAGCACGCCGGCCGGCATTTTATTCATTCTGTCGCCTACCGCCGTGCCGTGTGTGCGCAAAGAGAGTAGCTCCGCTGTAATCGTGCTACCGCGTGCCTCGACGCCGACTCACTCGGGGTTTTTGCGCCTGTCGTCCCTGCAGACCGCCTACGCCGTACCCTCGCAGTGCCGTGCCCTGGTGGCATCCGTCGCCGAGAGTGAAAAGAGAGAGAGTGGACAACAGCTGCGAATTGCTGCTAGGCGAGAGAGAAAGGAGAGAGGTGTTGTGACAGCATCACGCCCTGGCCGAGGTTTGTCCATAGTGTTTTACTATTTGCCCTCGTTCCCCGCCGTGTGTGTGCGCGTACGCCCGAGAGTCGCGCAACAGTTAAGTACTCGCGCAATAGCTTAAGCTTGAGCTGAAGCTGTAGGAGTAGAGTCTTAGTGGTTTTGCTACAGGCTCGCGCTAGCCGGCGATTAGTTTGCGGTGCGCTTGACGCACGCACCTGGCGCCCATGTACATTCGATTGTAGACTTAGTGTTTTAGTAGTTTAATAAAGTATTCTATTAGTTATCCTAGCTTTTGGAGTGTACTTTGAGTATTACCCGCGCACCTCTGCCCTGATCCCCAGCAGAGTGTGACATTGTATATGTTAATTTGCCATATTAATATATATATATACACACACACACACACACACACGCACACGCACATGCACGCACGCACACACACACACACACACCCACCCACCCACCCACCCACACACACACACACACACACACACACATACATACATACATATATATAGTAACGGGCTAAAAGCTGTCCTCGATGCGCTATATCTGAATGCGGACTTGCCGATGAACGGCGCAGCAATTAACAGGCGCGAGCACTTACTCGTGCCAACCCTCGATGATTAGCGGCCTGTCAACTTCGTGCTGTTGCTCGCCGTCGGCTGCTTTCAGCAGCAGCCGCGCCTTTTCGCTCCGTTACAACGCGCGACTTCGTCGTCGCGCTGTCTCTCGAGCGTGCTGCCCCAGCTGCTCAGTTATCACGCGAGTACTACGTACTCGCGACCGCGGAGGCCGGTGGTATTCTTCATCGTGCCACCGAATAGGGAATTGAAAGTAGGATGCGTGAAATAATACGCGAACAAGTAAAAGCAAAGAATTATCTTTATTGCCCCTGGAGGCTGTTCACTATTTACACGCGCGGCGCGTACTCTAGATACGTGCCGATTCGGGTGGTGCGCCCGCGCACGCGAAGTACGTGTGTGCGCGGTCGCATACACGTACGCGCAAAAGCGGCTCGCGCCGACGTAGGCCGATCGCCGCGCGCGATCGACTCTCGCGCGCGCGTCGGCGGCCTCGCTCGCTCGCACGGATCTCGCTCCCCGGACGCTCGTCGTCCGCGGGGGGAGCACGTGATCGCTTGGCCAGGACTTACCTCCGTATTTGCGAATCCTCATGCCGCAATTGTCGGCCTTGCCTTCTCCAAGGCCGCGGTATGTTTATGTTTTCGGTCAACTACCTGTATGTATACCGTGCCTCGGAAATCGGCTCGATCCGAGCTCCGTGTTCGCGCACATACACACACACAGACGCGTCTGCCGTTACACCCCCCGTCCAGACGCGGACTATACCCTGGAAAGTCTGCTCTGCATCTTTGAATCCCTTACACGGGGGCGCGTCGGCTACCTCCCCGGAGAGATATCGCAGGACTCGAACTTCCGTCCGTTCCTGCCACGAGCCGATTTACCTCCCTCTCCTTTTCGTCGTTGCCCTCAGAACTTCCGCGTTCTATAGGGCTTTCCGGGGTTTCTCGGATTCCTCCTCCTGCTGTCCGTATCGCGACGCGAACCGAACCGCGCGGGCGTCCCCGGGGACGCTTTCACCCGATCGCATGACGCTCGCTGCTCGGCGGCGCTCCGCCGGCTTTCGGTGGGGCGCTCTTCATCGGTCGATCCCTCGGCGGTCGCGATCTCTCATCCTTGAACGGCTTCTTCGTCTCTTGGAGGGGATGTCTTCCAGGGGGAAATCCCCCCTTCTGCTGGTTCGTACGATGGAAGGATTCGTCTCCTTCGCTCCGTACCCGACCCGTCAGTGTTCACGAGTTCACTGCGTGTCGTCAGCAGACGAACTCGTTTACCGAGGGCCTCTCGTTCGATTCGGGCACTCTCGACGAATCTGACCAGGCACCCGGCAGTCGCAGCACTTCCACGGCCCGTACGCTGCCGCCCTCGTGCCGACTGTTCCATCGGAGCCTGTGCCTGCTCGGTCGTCGGTGTTCGTCCCGCTACTCGAGCTGAACGGGCCGCTGCTATCCGAGCTCTCCTTCCGATATCGCCGAAATTTTATCGCGCGTGACAGAATGTAAAGGAGAGCAGCAGCAGCAGCAACGGGAGAAAGAGAGCGAGCGAGGCAGTAGAGCGTTATTGCGCAACCGATTCGCAAATCCTCGCGCGTGTGTGGAGGAACGTAAGCTAGAGGAGAGAAAGAGAGCAAGCGCGTATGAAGGGAAAACTCGGTGCGCATCCGGGCGCGCGGCTTGCTTCGCAGACGTTTTGAGGGAAAGGGAGAGGGATAAGGGAGGGGGTAAAGAATGCTTCGTCTTCTTCAAGGAGATATCCGCGATAGCGATTGCGACGGTGCGTCTGCTGGTGGAACTTGAAAATTCGAGATTTTCCTGGGGATATTGTGCGTTGAGAGTTCGAGATTGTCGACGTTGAGTGGAAAAGTGATGGATGTTTGGATAACATTTTTTCGTAATGTTGCATGCATAAGCGATGGAATTTTATGGTTATAAATTTGTATCTGGAAAGGTGACTTTTCTTGGTATTTCATTGGTATAGTTGTGTTGTGTACACTAATAATGTTATTTTATAATCAGAAAAGAAATGCACCTTACTCTATATAGTTTGTCTGACTATAAACTGGACTTATCTACTGAAACATTTTTTCTAATCAAATTATGTTTCGTAATTTGATTTGGATATATTCTTGTAGTAAGTTAATAATATAATAATTGCGTGTTGAATTTTATTATTAACTTATATTTTAATATGTATTCCCTGCTATATATTGTATAATTCGTAAAATTAAACAAAGTGCATTATAATTTATAATGATAATAACAAAATTAATAGTAAATAATTTTTAAACGATACAATCTAAAGAAGGATATTTTCTACAAAAGATATTCATAAAGAATGCTAAATTTATTTATATATTTGATTTATATTACCTTTACTCTGGGTGTAGGCTTTCGTAAATAATAACCAGCTGATTTGTTAGATGCACTGTTTATTAGCAAATATAAATTTTATAAATAGGACAATAAGATTTACAATTTACTCACTTGGTTTAACAATGCCGACAATAATACCGATAACGTATTAAATCGATATAATTGCTTTACTATTATTGGCTCGTACTGGTCTATATAATAATTGTTTCTCCTATTGTCGGCTGGAGTGGTACGGAGCTCGTGACTTTTGCACGATTACTAATTTGTGTGTTGAGAGTCGCCGTATTTATTAAGCGGTGAATTTGGATTAAAGATGATTTTGACGCTGAGGCAAAATCATCTTTTTAAACAAATTTAGTAAACATTTAGATATCATCATTTCGATTTCACACTTAAAAGTGCTGATTCTAAATAAAGTTGCGATGAGCGGTTGATTTCACAAGGTCAGTGGCTCGCTACGTCACGCTGGCTATTGCATAACCGAAATTTACTGTTCTGTTAAAATTCGCACTCGCATCGTTTTGTGGGTCAAAGAAATGAATATTGGGATTTAATAACGTCACAGACATATCAGCTTATAATTTGCCTTGCCCTATCGCGATACCGCTTGCATTGGAATGCAACGTTGTTGAATTCATATACACGTCGTGTGTTTCAGAAAATTACTGATGAGAAAATATGATTGTAGATTTAATTTTAAGAATACGTCACAGACGTAACAAACCCTTCTTTTAACGCTTTTTTAAACGCTTTTTTAAACCTTTTTTTAACGCTTTTTACTCTTTCTTAACCCTTTTTGTACCATTTACTTTACCCTTTTTTAACCCTTTACTTAACCCTTTCTTTAACCCTATTTTTTAACCCTTTGGTCGGGAAAATGAAGCTCCTTAATAGAATAGAAAATTTCACTATGATATTCTAGTAATTTACGTTTCATTCTTGCAAAAAAAGTATTTTTTGAAAAAATTGAAGATTTTATATTACAAAATCTAATACAACATCCAAGGAGGTTACAGGACAGAATCTGCGCACTTCTGCTGAGAATCACTCACATATGATTGAGAAGGCATCATTTACGATGTACACCAGCAATTATCGTTTCAAGTTAAAATGTAATTATTAACTTGCCATAAATTTGTAGATTGTTTTAAAGGCTAACCGAGAAATGTGATTTCATTTTGTATTTCTCCATCTATTACAAGAATTGTTACAATTATTTGTAGAACTTGTGTAGTATTCCTAAATCTAAAATTTACCAAGAAGCACATATAGGTACAAGAAGAATAACAATCACGGGGAAAGAGGATAAGCACGATCAATGCTTTCATCTACATCTTCCTGACAAGTATATGGGAGCGTCCAGCAGAAACGGGCCACCGAGCGCGCGCGGTGCCTTTTTTCGCGTAAAAGGCGCTCTGTTTAACTCTTTCATAATCGTATGCTGCGTCCTTGAAAAAAAAACCAAGGACCTACATCGATAGATTTTTTCCTGCTCTTTCCAATGGTGCCATTGTTTTCATTGCGAAACGCTTTCTTCCGGACGAAAACTCGAGTTGAATATTGAAAGCCATTTTTCTCAAAGTATATCATGTTTTTTTTTTCAAAATAAACTATACCATTGGAAAGTACAACTCTTAAGCTTCAAAACCCTATCTTGGAGAAGTTGGAGAAATAAAGGGTTTAAAAGTAACAACATGAAAAAGACAGTGCCGAGGGTCCGCGCGAGCCCCTTGCGCCCGTGCGTACGGCACGTTTAAGTGCACGCTCTATTCAATTCGCTAATAATCGTGTACCAAGTCTCTGAAAAAAGAACTAAGGACATATATCGATATATTTTTTCCTGCTCTTTTCAATGGTGCTATTATTTTTATTCCGAAATGCTTCTGTTCGGGATTAGTACCCGAAGTGCTGATTTTGCTGTTGATGCTGAGTGGCATTTTCATGCAACAGTCCACGGAAAAAATGCATGTGATGGAATAGGTGCTTCCGTGAAAAGCAATGCCAGACGAGAAAGTTTACAGAAAGTATCCGACAATTATATATTGACGCCCCAAGATGCTTTTTTTCATCAAAAGACGACTACTTAAAGGCTACAGAAAAGCTACCAAACAGGCTAGCCTCAGCTAAGACAAAACCTGGAACTCAATTGTTTCATTGTATTAAATTATTAAATGATGCCAAAAAGTTAGAACTTGAAAGATTTTCAGCGTCGGAAGATTCTCAATTATATCCACCGATCAAAAAAGAAAAAGTACTTAAAACTCAAACAAAGAAAGAAGCGGATGTCGCAAAAAGGACAATCCTTATAAAATAAAAAAAAAATGTAAAAAAATTAGAATTTAAAGGAAAAGGTAATATTGTTATGCCAGATTAAACAATCTATAAGGTTACTTTAAATTTCTGTTTCACTGCTTTCAGTGCGTTCATGGATATTTTTATGTTTAATATATTATGTTTTTCAAATTTTGTTATATAAATGAACACAGTTCATTGTAATATTATACTAACTGTTACAACTAGATGCACAAAATTATGTCCACGCATTGGCATTGTAAATTACAAAACATTTTATATTTACAAAAAAGAAAGGGCGAAATAGCACATCACGTGTATTAATCCGCCCTGGAGCATAGCGTAAGAAGTTCGGGCAGCCGCTGTCTTTTTGATCTTACTATTTTTGAACTTTTCATGTTTCAACTTAAAAATATAATATTTTATAGTTTAAGACTTGTACTTTTGAAGAATATAATTAATTTTGAAGAAAAGACTGACATTTTATTGAAAAAATAGAGTTTAAACATTCAAATGGAATTTTCAACTAGAAGGAAGCATTTCGGAATAAAAATAATAGCACCATTGAAAAGAGCAGGAAAAAATATATCGATATATGTCCTTAGTTCTTTTTTCAGAGACTTGGTATACGATTATTAGCGAATTGAATAGAGCGTGCACTTAAACGTGCCGTACGCACGGGCGCGAGGGGCTCGCGCGGACCCTCGGCGCTGTCTTTTTCATGTTGTTACTTTTAAACCCTTTATTTCTCCAACTTCTCCAAGATAGGGTTTTGAAGCTTAAGAATTGTACTTTCCAATGGTGTAGTTTATTTTGAAAAAAAAAAACATGATATACTTTGAGAAAAATGGCTTTCAATATTCAACTCGAGTTTTCGTCCGGAAGAACGCGTTTCGCAATAAAAACAATGGCGTAATTGGAAAGAGCAGAAGAAAATCTATCGATATAGGTCCTTGGTTTTTTTTTCAAAGACGCAGCATACGATTATGAGCGAGTTAAACAGAGCGCCTTTTACGCGAAAAAAGGCACCGCGCGCGCTCGGTGGCCCGTTTCTGCTGGACGCTCCCATATATCAGTTATCTTTCGCCAAAGAAGGTGTTACGGTGCTCATTAGAAATATACACGGATAAAAATTTTATATAAATATGAATCCTGTGTAATTTAAATTTTGTGTAAAATTTTGTGTGTAAACTTTTACACAATATTTGTGTAAAATGTATACAAGCGTGTGTAAAATTTTCAATTTACACAAGACTTGTGTAATATATTCAATTTACACAAACTTTGTGTAATATGCTCAATTTACACAAACTTTGTGCAAAATTTCAAATTGCGGAATTTGAAAGAAATGTACATAACCTCAAAATTTGTATTCAGCAGTCATTACAGAGCAATTCAATTTGTCTAATAATGAAATTGTATATGTAGGAAACAATGTATTATTCCGCAATGCTTCGTTAAAATTAAATAATTTTTTTGTATAACATTTGAAAAAAATTTACCAGTATTTGGAAAAGTATTGAAGTTTTTTTCGTGGCAAGACTGCGTGTATGCTGTAGTTGAAAAACGGTCTAGAATTAAAATTAAAAAAAAACTGCAGCGTACAATGTTTGCACAGAAAGCGATATTATTATAATTAAAGTAAAAGATTGTATATACACGAAGTCGCTTGACTTACATACAAATAATAATTCTAATACATATATAGTTACAAAACATTTCTTGCTACTGTGATATTTGCGTAAGTTCAGAAAATTTTAATAAAAGTTTTAAATACGACTAAACTACCAGATTCGTACAAAACTTGATAAACAATTGACTGTAACTTTTAAGGTTTTAAAAATTTTTTAATTTGATCCACAATACCTCGTAATGAAATCTAACAAAGATGAAAATGAGCCTTTAAAAATCGAAATTGAAGCAAAACTGAAATTCGCAAAAGATTAAAGCGATTTGTTGTATCACTTTTTTACATTGACGATATATACTTTGTTAGTACTGAAACTCTGTTAAAAAAATTTTTTTCCGTAACTTAAGGTGGTTCTCCTCGGACTCCCTAGTCAAAGCAGTGCTAAATGTAGAAGTTACCTAAAATTTAAAAAACCATAGTTGTAATGTGATTTATTTATTTAAAATGATAGAGATAGTCCATGTATTATAAATAAAGTGTATTTAACATGACTAAGATAACTTTTTTCACAAAATGGCGACTTTCTAGAAACTAGATATCGTCACTACAAACAATTGTTGATAAATCACTGGAATCTTTTATGTTTCTTAACCGATTTTAGTTTTCAAGGTCTCATTTTGCTCCTTAAGAAATTTCATGGGGACTTGCCGAAGGAAAAATTAAGAATTATTCAAAACTTAGAAAGTTATAGCCAATTAAAAGAATATTTTGTTTTAACGACATGCATGATTTTATGAACAATTATCTATAACTTTCTGAGTTTTGAATAATTTTTAATTTTTTCTTCGGCAAGTCTCTATGAAATTTCTTAAGGAGCAAAATGAGACCTTGAAAACTAAAATCGGTTGAGAAACAAAAAAGATTCCAGTGATTTATCAACAATTATTTGTAGTGACAATATCTAGTTTCTAGAATATCGCCATTTTGTGAAAAAAGTTATTTGAGTCATGTTAAATATACTTTATTTATAATACATTGATTATCTCTATCATTTTAAATAAATAAATCACATTACACTATGATTTCTTTAAGTTTTAGGTAATTTCTACATTTAGCATTGCTTTGACTAGGGAGTCCGAGGAGAACCACCTTAAAATACCGGTCTATGATACTATATGCGTTCTCACTTTGCAGTATGAGAACAATTTATTGTAGAATATTTTATATTTAAGTACTATATCTGCCCATAGAACCCCCTGAAGTTTGAAATAAATCCAATGTCAAGGAAGTAGATCGAATTTTCATTTAAAAAAATGAGTCGCAGGCCGGCTGTAGTAATTACAAAAGATTGGCGTTGAAACGTAATACAGAGTACAAAAAACAACATCGCAAGTGTACCTACAACTTTTCTGGCGAACTAACGCGAAGTTCGTTGAAATAACCTAATTAGCACACAAGCAGGTATTATAATTATCATCGCGTAAGTGTGTATGATCGACAGTGGTTATTAACAGTATCAAACGGATCTTACCCCAGCAGAAATAAATCACGTCTTCATTCATATCGACTAAGATAAAAAAAAATACGCGATTATGTGGCGCCGCGAATAAATTATCTAAAATTAATGACTACACTACCCTGGTGGAAATCCAAAACATTTTGTAACCAATAACTGACCATTTATATTAGAAACTGGCTATTATAAAATAGGAATTTCTGTTGTCCAGTTTCTAGCTCTCGATGAAACGCTTTTTCTCTCATTATTTATCTATTTAATAGATTGGAAAATAGAATTAGTTTTTCGAAGACAAGCACAACCTTGTTCTTGAGTATTTTAAAGATATTAAAACTGATCAGTTTTTATAGACTGAAAATGGCTACTAGAAGGCTTGCTGCTATGACATGAAGTGAGAGAGACAGAATCAGATGGAGAAATAAGAGTTTTGCTGAATTATTCATAGAATGAGTACAATAAACGATTTATTAGTTCATGTTATTTATTTATATTTTGAGAGGCCATCCAATGCAGTTTAATGCTCTTTTATCAAAGATAAAATTAGTAAGTAAATCAAATACGAATATTTTATTTTTACCTCAATCTAAAAAATAGACAAAAAATGGGAGAAAAAGCGTTTCATCATAGTCATTTATTAGTCAGTCTTACTAGCTATTTTCTAACTTCTTAGCCATTTCGTATAGATAAATTCTATTAGAATTTCTACTAGAGTAATGACTTATACCGAAGCGTTTTTATTTCGTATAGATAAATTCTATTAGAATTTCTACTAGAGTAATGACTTATACCGAAGCGTTTTTAGCACACCGGACGGCCCGATTAGCAGCGTCTTTCAGAATCGCCAGAAAAGGGACCAAAATCACCCATAAATTTTTGTGTAAAACGGCAGCTCACACAAGTTTGTTTGTAAAGCAGCAATTTTACACAAATTGTTGTATAAAACAGCGATTTTACTCAAATGCTTGTGTCGAATTCTTACACAATGTTTGTGTACATCATTTACACAAATTTTTGTGTTAAATAGGAACATTCCTATTTTACACAAACTTTGTGTTAAATAGGCACATAATTTTTAAGAGTGTACTGTTGGTTTTATAGTGAGAAATGCTGGATAACAATGGTACGAAGATGGGTTCATGGGTTTCCTTGATTTATATAACTGAGAAGCTTCCTGAAATGCGTTGCTTGCGAGCTTCAAAGGTTCAAACGCAATGGATAAGTTGCCATACTTCATTTGTAATAATTTTTCCATACGCAAAAACGAATTGATATTTTGAATTAAAATTTTTCAGAAGAATAGAATTTTATAAAAGAAAGGCATAACTATAATTGGGCAATGCTGTAAGGGGAGGTACCGGTGAAATTTCAACCCAGTCTTAAAAAATCGCAGGGTGCTGTAAATTTTTTTCATAACATATTTTGGCATGCTGAATTCAGTGGAAAAATTCAATTTGATAAAAAAGGTTTTTTTCATCACTTTTTAATTTTTGGTTTTTGAAAAAATCATTACTACTTTCAAACCCATACGTGGACTTGTTGGGTATCACGCAATGTATTCAATCAAAATTCTTGTCGCGTATTATAAAAATAGAATTTTTATAATTTATCTACACTATTCGTATGTATATATGTTACATAAATGCCATGAACAGCGTTTACGTAACTCCACACCACTTGCAGCCAAACCTTTTAGGCTTCAAGATAGGTGAGGTGTTATTTTGGACGACGCTCTTAAGCTATCAGTCCACCTCGCTCAGTGAGAACCCCTATATACTTATCCAATTCGTCGCGGCGTCCCCATAAACGCCGCGATATAGACAGAATATCCGATTACTCGCGAGAAGCGATCTGTGCATATGTGTATGTGAGGATAGGATATTTTAATATGGGATCTCGAAAGAGATGGAAATCATACAGATCCACCAATTTAAATAAAAGAATTTATTTAATCTTCGCAAAACGTACGGGAATTTTTTATGACCTATTATAAGTTTGTTTCCTTAACCCTTAATAATTTTGAATTATCAAAACCGTAAAGTTACAAGAATAGGTCCAGATTATCCGCGGTATCGAACCCCGACACAAATAATTATATATTATTATTGAAATTATTTTTGTGGTACTCCTAACATTGATTATAACTAATTATCTTAGGTAGTTGGATCCGGGAACGCACATTAGTCTATAGGTTGCAACTTCCTGGTTTAATCGTGATAAGTATTAACGATAAATATTTCCCTTAGAATGACTATTGTGGGATGACCCGAAAATGTCGTATTCATCACTATTTCTTTTGTTAACAATCACCAACCCCCCTCCGCCATTCACATAAGATTCTAAATCAAGAGATTAATATTTATCTCTATGTTTACAGGGATGATTTATTTATTGTATGGTTTTCGTTGGTCTATTAGGTATTGTAGTTTCGTTTGGGAGGTGTAGGCACCTATGGAGGTCGTACGACACTTGCAGACGCGCCCTAGGTGGTATTTTACGCTACACGTATTATATGTCGCGGGAAGTAGGTGTTCTACCTAACGCTACAATACAGAAATACCCTAACCGTCTTCGGGCACTGCGAGCGCACGTGTATAGTTCGTGACTGATACCGCGGGCCGCGCGTGCGACACTCTATGTGTATGCGTGTATGTATGCGTGTATGTATGCGTATACTCGCGGACCACCAGAGTCGGAGTCTGCTAGGATGGTGCAGCAAGAAGACAGCCCGGGGGCGACATTTATCTACAGGAGAAGAGGATAGGTACGACAGGAAGATCACGAGAGGACTGCGCCGATTTCCGTTCCTGGAGCCAGCAGAATCCACTCCGAGTATATCCGCTCTGTTAGATAAGATTGTAAATGTTACCTGTGTAGTTGGGAGATGAAGATCCGGTACTTTGTGGGTACCTTTTCTTTTACAGGTGCATTGGATCTAGCCGCAGGAGTTTACTCGTGGACGAGGGACAGCACCGGATCCTCTACCAGCTGGGTCCAAGAACTTGTGGTGGACTCGACTACGGTATCCCCAAATGCAAAACTGTGGGGCTCGATGAGGTGGCTAGTGGTGGGTCGCATAAATCCCTCCGGATGTATTGGACTCCTGGCAGCCCCTCACCAACCTGGTAGTACGTTTCAGTATCCCCTTTTTGCTCACGATTGGGACAGTGCGAGGGGATACACCCAATGCCTCATACAATTTCTGCCAATCTTGAGGTTTGGATGTTGATGAAGCTGCTGCCGTTGTATTTTCTGTTCTGAGTGGCGCTAAGGGGTGAGGAATCGTCTAAGGGATTCACTTAGTGTAAGCAAAACCAAATGCAGTATATAAAGGAAAGTGGATATGAGAGTCGCCTTGGGATTCGCCTCGCCTCTACCCCGTCACTAACGATTCCCACACAAGTGCCTGACGGAGAACCTTTGTAGAATGTTAGTCCAGATTATAATACGCAAGTATCAATTACCCTCGTATATTTTTTTGTTGGTTGCCTTGGGAACGGATCTTGTTAAATTCGGTGATCCTTATCCCACAATTGTACGACTTTACTTATTTTCCTTTGTCATAGATCTCATAGATCTTTGAGATTCTCACAAGATTTGTGAAAGATAATTATAGTGTAATTATATCAATATGTATATATGGATTTATATACAGAAATATATAAATTGATCTTTCTCGCCTTTGTTTATTTCAATATCAATTTAATATTTAAAATTCAAGAATTAAATGAAATGGTAAACTAGTTAATTGTTTTCTTTCTTTTATTCTCAAAACATCTGATTAATTATTGCTACTGTCAAACTCTACTTAAACTTGCTATAATCACTTTCAGCTAAT